>JAFFZT010000165.1:0-31814 GCA_019804595.1 Bruguiera parviflora | reverse complement strand
CCTCTGATTTTATATGGGAAAGGCGATTTGTTAGGTGCCACGATTTCTGTTTAAGACTTTCTTCGTAGGATAGAGACGACTGGTAAGGCATCGTGTGTGCATGTTATTATTTCAGTTACGAAACAAAGGTTATATGCCAATGTGCAATGGCTATGGTGAATGGACGCGTCATGGCTGACTACTTGAAAATTGGCAAAAACCCCAAAGAAAAAAAAAAAGATTTTTCTTGTAAATTTAACACAAGATCTTAAAATGGACATTTAACGTATTAAATCCTCGATATCATAGGTTATTAGAATCATGGCCATCCTTGGAATAGTTTCTGTGGACTGGACTTGAGTTTTGACTTTCGGCCAAAAATAATAAAATAAAAAATAAAAAATAAAGATATTGTTGTCACTCTACGTCATGCATGGCCCATTACATTTTTCGTCAACTGTGGGGTTTTTTTTTTTTTTTTTTGCTTTATTTTTTTATTGTTTCTGCTGGCAATTGTTAGTTGTACAAACGAATAAACCTCACAACCGCATAATACGAAGCAAAAATGGACGCCACAAATATATTTTATGCGTACAAGAAGCGTTTTTTAAACTTTTTTGTTTTTTGTTTTTTGATTGAAAGAAAGGAAAGATTGTCGTACCTTAAGAGAATCAAAGAAAAAGCCAATTTCTTCTTTTTTTTAATGACACTGGTAGGCAAAACGTCACGTTATATATATATATATATATATAATTAAATAAAATTAAATTTTATTGTAATTTTAATAATACCGTAATCTGAATTAACAATAACAGACGCAACAAAGGGCTTGTGAAAGTTCACGCAGTCCTCCCCCAGAGGAAGACGGAGACCAAAGCGAGCGAGCCAATCTGCAACTTTGTTGCCCTCCCGACGGCCATACGCGATGCGAAGAGACCACTCCCGAGCGAGGAAATCGCGGCGACGTGCAACAACGAGATTGGCGATCAGGTTTGATTTACAGGCCTCTTGATGTCTACTATTGAAATGAGGCTTTTAGCTTCTGCTCGGCCCAGCACGTAATTGATAGTAAACATTTGGGCCAAGCCCACAGTTCTAGACCATATAAGTCACGCGGGCCGCACGTGCCGCCTAAAGCCGATACCGAGCCAGCCAGCCAGCCAGCCAGCCAACCAACCACAAGGAAGAGATCGAAGGGGAAACCGGAGCTCCAGGTCTTGTCGATACGAGATCGTCAACACAACATATTGTTCGCGCTGCCACAAGGAAGGAAAAAGCGTCATGGCCGCCCTGAACAACGGTCTGAGATCCGCCTCCAAGCTGCTGGCCGCATCCGAAACGGTTTTATCCAAGTCGGGTCAGTCCTCGCCCACCCAAGAGTCTTTTCTAGGGTTGCTCGGTCTTTCTCGGTTCTCTTTTTCCCAGGAATTGATTGAAAGTTTCGGAGAGTCTGGGGTCTTGAAGTTCTTGTCTTGGGGAAGACAATAATGGGGTTTCTTGTAATTTTATTTGACAAATGTCCTTGGATTTTTGGGATCTAACGCAAGGATAATCATTGTTAGTATCTGTTTGAAATTCTTGTTATGTCTTTATTTTATTTTATTTTATTTTTAATTTCTGTAATCTGGAAACTGCTTTTTCTTTGATTCTAGCCTTTAGCGGAGAAAATAAATATATTGAGGCCCATTTACTGATGTTTCTTGTGTAGGTACGATTGTTGCATGCTTCTTTCGGGTTCCTTCAGGTTTTATGTCCGCTTTTGTGTCGCTTTGGTGTGTTTAATAAGGTCTTGTCTTTGGGTTCTTTTTCGTATGTTGATGGATTCTAGTTTCAATTAATGGTCTTAGGTGAGTCATTCATAATGTGTTGAAAAGATATGGGTGATTGGTTTTGTACGTTCAGTTAGCTTCGTGGACTTAACATGAGGCTCCCGCCTTGGCACCAGAGAGGAGTTCCTCATTGAAGTTACCTGAGTGCCTGGGCGAGTCAGGAAAGCGCTTTTGACAATATGGGGTTGGCCTGTTCTGTAGTCACTTTTACTATCATAACATGATATTCAGCAGTTATGTAGTGGAACATAAGTTATGACAGTGGTTTACTGGTTTGATACCTTAAAAAAAAAAAATCAAAAAGATGCATTTTTCCATTGGCCTTGTGAAGGCTGTTGTATTACATATGCCAGAGTCCCATCTTGTGCTTTTTGGACTACCGTGTTACGTCTGTGTAATCATTTATCATCTTTTGCTTAATACATGCTTTGCAAACATGATTACGTCATATAGTAGCCTGTTTCTGGTGGACAGATGTGTTTTAATAATTTCAGTGGACCTGATCTTACCAGGACTAGTAATAGCTTGTTAGTGCACGGATATCGTGACAATTAATTTGCAAAGGATTGCTAATTATATGCGCTAGTTGCAGAGCTTACTGGTTGCTCTGCTAAATGTTTGAAGAGTCTTTTGGTCAATTTTAGTTGGTAAAGTCAATGTTTCTTCTTCCATGAAGTTTAAGTGGTTATCCAAACTCAACTCAGTCTTAATTTCAGATTGGTGGGGTTTGGTTACATGGATACTCTTTCTTTTCCATTCCACAGGGGTGTCCATCAACAACACCAAAAGGGGCTTACTCATTTGAAAAAGTGCTTAGCCATAGGGATTGTCCATCCCAAATGCATATTGGTGTGAAACACAGAAAACATGCTTGGTAGGATTTCCCAAAATGGATGTTGAAATGTAGGTTGATATGTTCCTACTATCATGGCGATGCTGTATTTTGTGTGAGGAATTATAGGGGAGATAAATACCGAAGAGAGAAACTGGGTTAATATATTAGGCTGGTTTTGCTTTCAAATCCAAATCAGATAGTTGCTTTCATTTGAGTAGTGTTACTTTCTTGTTTTTAGCATTAACTAATTGAAAGAAATAATTTTTTTGTTCTGGCAGTCAACAGAGGTTTTCATTCAACTGGGATGAAGAGGATGAGTGGAGGTCATGGACATGGCCATGATGAACCATACTATCTTCATGCAAAGCACATGTACAACTTGGATAGAATGAAGGGTCAGAAAATCAAAATGCCTCTTGCTGTCTTCACTGCCTTCAGCATTGGTGCCGGCCTTCCTGTATATGCTGTTATTTTCCAGCAGAAAAAGACTGCTTCAGCCTAGGTTACAGCACAGCTTCTCATGCAATAATAGGGCCGACTCTGAATTGGTTTCTTGTCAACTGTTGGGATGCATTTGAGTTAATGATTCTACCATATGGACCTTTGCTGTTTGTTTTCCCCGTTCGGCTTGAGAAACATGATTTTACCACTGCATTACACAATAATATCTTCCTGTAACGACGTTATTGAGTGGTGGTTTCAAATATTTTGTTTATTTAGTGTGCCTAATGCGGTGCTCTTGAATGCAAACTCTTTGTCGGTGGGGGGAAGAATTTGTTGAAGCCACCAGGTGCTGACGGGATTCGGTTTTTGTGGCCCTTTATCGTTCCTTGGCCTTGCGAGGAACCATGCGGTTTCCAGTGCCAAATTTGCATCATCTTCGTATTCAAACACATTTTGAGTGACGGAAGGTTTATCACTGACTTTGGATAGGTTTCACAATTTTGCCTTTCATTTGTTCTGATGGTCTCGAGATTTAAAAGGCAAAGATTGCATCTTTAGAGCAGGTAACAATCGTGGAGCTTAAAGCTCGGTTTAATCATATTTTCCATCTTACTCAAAAAGACGTACGAAATTTTATGGTTGAAATAATAGGATCATTATTCTACTCAAAAAAAAAAAAAAAAGACCATATAACCTCAATAATATATCGAATGAATGGCTAGAGCTAGTCAGACTAATTCTGTTGCTTTGAAAATATTCAACTTCAATTGTTGACGACGAAGCCGAATCTGAAATTTACAGGTCAAGGAACTTGATGTGATCCCTCGTAAGAAAAGATTAGAATGTCTGTTTCGTAGTTTTGATCACAGTCTCTCATAATCGAGCTTCTCGGACTGCAGACAACCACGAAAGTCACAATATTAATAATGAGATGCAGCAATCACTTAAGCTTCCGATGAAATATTTCTTTGAAAAGGTGGACAGGACAACCTGAGCTCAACAATTTATACTTATGAGGGGAGCTTTCACAAATGGCAATTGAAAGAAATAAACTAATGTCAACCCTCAAGGTGTAAATGTTCTTCAAACTTACTGAAGCTGAACCTTAAACCAAGTTCAAATCTCAATCAATCCTTTTGGGACAAATTTGTTAGAACTTCAGAATGTAAGATAATAGAATGAGAGAGAACTAAGAATGTGCAACAATGTTAACTTGAAACAACTCAGTAGGCAAATTTGTAAGCTGTCTTAGTAGGTAGGAAACTTTACTCGATTATTATAGTTAATTTAACTTTCTAACATTGGATTGAAGTTGAGAAATACCCAGGACTTCAAACGTAAACCATATTTTTAGCATTACCTTTATAAGCATGTCTGTTGGAAGCCAAGCTGGGGCAGTGGGGATACCAACCCATGAAACCTATCCAAAAAAATGGGCGAATGCAGATCCCAAATCATATTGGCAGCTTGTTCTAGATTCACATAATCCATTCCATAGGCTTAAAACTTTTTGGCATTGCAGATGCCCTTAGCATATAGTTTAGCTTGGACAGACTGAGGGATGGAGGGAGTCTACCCCATACAAATTATGATTGAGCACGCTATTGTCTTCCATTTTTATTTTCATTTTTTTTGGTTTGTTTTTGGGAGGGGGGGAGGCGGCTGGGGTTGTTTTAAGGCATCAGAATACGTGTAAAAAGATTATGTTATGAATTGGAGTGGAAAAATACTCACAAGTGCATACTCTCCCGTCTCAAAAATTCGGAGATCCAAGATCTATAAAGAGTGTTGCAAAGGTGGTTAGAAATGCCAAATAGCAGTTGATCATCCATTCACAATGCAACTCTTCATTTTTCACAAAATGACCTTAGCTAATAACAATAAAAATTTAAAGAAGAAAAGAGAAGAAAGAAAGATGAGAGAGAGCTACCTCGCCACGGTCCTCATAAATGTAATCCAAACCCTTGTAATTGGGCGGATGTCCAACCGATAAATACTAAAACAAGAATAAAAAGAATAATTTAAAAGAGAAAGGAATGCAAATAAAAGAAAGAAGGGACTTAAAAATAGATACTCTGCTTGCTAAATGTGACCCTGCCATTGTTTTCAAGATACAAATTTCCAAACCCAAGTTAGCTTGTTTCGATTATGGTTTTATGTATTGAGTCTACCTTACTTAATTATCATCTCTGCTTCCGGCAAACTATTCAGTAAATAATTAAGTAGAAAAACCAAAAGAATTGGGATTCAAAGGGAAAATAAAAGGAAAACCCATACTTACATTTATGCTATTAAGGTATTTTTCTTTATCCACTCTAACAATCTGTCCCTTCTTCACTGTCCATATAATCCAATGGATTAGAAACAAACCAACTATTCGTAGCCCGCATTCATTCATCAGTTTTTCAACATCATTGTTAGTTATAACTTAAACAAAAAGGAAAAAAAAAAAAAAGACTCACTTGAATAAACAGGCTTCTTGGGCTTAGAAGCGGTGGTTGAAGGTTGAGAATTAGAGGAGGGGGAGGTGGAGGTGGAGGATGAAGTGGGCTCTTGCGTTTTGGTCTGGGCAGTGAGGTCTTGTTTCTCTGGCTCATCAGAGCTCGCAGCTCTAATGGTAATGGATGGCAAGTGAGCGAGGGTTGTTCTTGAAGTGTATGGGAATGGAGACAGGCATGGGAAGGTGGTTCTTAGTGAAGTTGCAAAGGCAGCCATAGAAGTTGCTAAGCAGCGGAGAAGGAGAGAACGGGAGCCGGCAGCGTTGGCTTAAGATAAGGTGTGAAATTTCTTCCATTGACGTTTCAGATAACATGCGATGATGCTTGTAGGACGGCCGCAGGATTGAGTGCTGACAATCGACGGGTTGACGTGGCGACAATAAAAAAGTAGTAAATTAAAAATGGGAAACAATAGAGAGAGGGTGGCAAACGACCCTCGTTGAGAGGGAAACTGGCAACCCAATATGTGCGAGGAAGACAAAGGCAGTGGGAATTTCCACTGTTGATCTATCATTGAAGAGGCCGTGTGTGATGTGTTTTAAATCACAGCCAATGTTATTCCAGTTGGGATAAGGAATAAACAAATCACATTTGCGTTTATGGACAATTTAATCTTTTGGTTGCTGTGAATGGGATGCTATCTCCCGTCTGCCACATATGTTTTCACTTCGATTACTTTTCTACAAAGACTTGTGCTGTAGGCACTTAATGGTAAGGAGATCATTGCATATATTAGAGAACTATGATGGACACGTCTAATCTTTATTAGGGTGTAATTATTTATAATTCCCAAAAGATGCTATGCCTCAACTGAAAGTAGGGATGCGTGTTATTAATTAATTAAATGGGAATTAACCTGATATATTTATGATGGTAATTTTTAATGCAAAGGGGAATTTTAACAGTATATATATATATATATATGTATGTATGTATGTATAAAATAAGAGTAACGTAAGATGAAGAATGCATCCCCTGTATGTTTGTCCTTGGCGCAGACAAAGACTCCTACACTGATTCCACTCATAAAGTCCTTCAATTTTGATTTCTTTTTTATTACCGTAATAGTTATATATATAGTAACATATGACATATAGTATTAAGTGTGAAATAGTCTTGATTTAGACGATTTTTCAATTTACAAATGGATTAAGGTTCAAAATTATGTATATATAAAAGACTAAAATTTCAGACTACAAATCTGCTACAACCACAATAGAGTTAACCTTATTGAGAATTAGTAGGGTTTTCATCTTTACTATCACTACCTTGTGGCTTGTTTTCTGGATTGTGCTGCTGCTGCTCCAAGTTCATCATTAACTCCACCCAGTTGGATGCCCATATTACCACTTCTCTCTCTCTCTCTCTCTCTCTCTCTCTGACAACACTCCTAACCCCAGCAGTTGGGCTCCCATTCCCAGTCCCACTGGCTTACTCGGCCCCCTCCATTAAAACTAGCTCTCTGCATGGATGTCACTTCAGCAGCAGCTGCCGGAGAAGTCCACATGTGTGGCTCCGGCAAACTTCCCGATGTGGAGTTGGAAGCCCCGCCGCGTACTGGTAACATACAGAAGGCATTTCCGCCGTTTGTGGTGGCCTGCGCGACTGCCCAGGTAGCCGGAGTTGGAAGAACGCTTGATTGTCTAGCTGATTCCAAACCACTCGGTTCTTGGTCTTGGTCTTGAATGCTGGATCTTGCCGCCGGCTGATTGGGACTTATTGCATCCACCGGCTCAGAGGTCTGTTGCTGGGTCGTTTTATCTTCGAAAAGATCTCCTCTGAATGTCTTTCTGGCGCAAATCTGATCGTCGGAGACAAGATTTTGAGGATAGAGCTGATGGTGGAAGGCTAACATTGCTGTGTTTTTGCTGGCTATTATATCATGGTAAGGCAAGCTGGTATGAAAAGATAGAGGAGCTGATTTTGATGCAGGAGCTGAGATGGTGGCGCCACTGCTACGGAGTGACACATTAAGGGTAGAGAAATTGGCGGGAATAGTACCGGTGCCTGTAGCAGCAATTATGGCTGGTTCTGCTTGTTGAAGGAGCCATTCTATGGTTTCTCCATCAGATTTATGACCTAGTTCTCTGGTGAGCTGGAAAACTCGCGCAGCGCACACGGCCGGCATGCGGATGCGGCGGCCACGACCATCCACCTTGAGGTGGCGGTCCTTGGAGGGACTTTTGGAGGTGCATTTTGAATGGCGGACTGCAACTTGATTGGATATGGAGCCCATGAACGTGGCCTGAGTGCCCTTTGGGGTAGTAGAAGTAGACCCATGTTGTTGTGGTGCTGGAATTTCAAGAGGGACTAACTGAAGGGAAGCTGCTGATTCTCGTTTTTGGCTATGGTGGTCTTTGGCACCACTGACGCTTTGTCGATTATTGCTCTGTGGCTCCACAATTAATTCCATATCATCTGCTTCTTTAAAGACCTAGATTTTTTACTTGATTGAAATCCATATTTTTTCTTGGGATATCATCATTTTTTCTTGTTCTTCAAGTAACAAACTAGAAAATGAAATCCAAAATAAACTAACAATAGTACTATATAACTATGAAATGAAAAAAAAAAAGAAAAAGATTTTTTAAAAGAAAGGAGAGACCTGGTGGATTTGGTTGCCAAAGGTCTTGGTGATCCTCAGTTCATCACTGGTAGTGCGTCTCAGCGTGGGGTTCTTCTTTTCTCCCTCGTGATTGACTGCTGTCCCTTCCCAGAGAGAGAGAGAGAGAGAGAGAGAGAGAGGTGGGTGCATAAAGAGCCAATAAAGCTAAGGAAGAATCAATAGTACTGTAATGGTATACCTGGGCCTGTAAAATGCTGCAGTACCCCACTCATGGGCTGTCTATCTCTGAGAAGAATGTTAATTAGTATGATGGATCGGATGCCAATTAAGTAGGTTTGCTTTGTAGAGATTTTTATTCACAATTTTACTTACTGTTAAAAGCAATGCATATATAATGCAGTTGGGATACACTTTTTGGGTATGACATTTTTGAAAAAAGTTGAGGAACAGAAGAAAAAAAAAATCTCAATAAAAAATATTAAAACCCCACCAACTGATTGATTAAGTAGGTCTTTTTTTGGTCTTCCTTGTTCCTTTATCGTATCCACTGTCCTCCTTTAATTTGCTTTTCTTTCTGATTTCAGTTTTCGTTGATAATCACCATCACGGTGACGCTAATCAATTCCCAGTTATCCGCCCCTATTTCTGTCTGTGGCCATATATGGTTCTTTCTCATGTGCGTGTATAAATATCTACGTGTATAGATACACTTATATACATTGCATCCATGTGGGGAGTGCGTATACATAATTACTTTGAATGTCTCATCCATCACGCAATACGGTCATGTAATTTAATGTACACGAGCCTACTGCAAAAATATTGCTGGCTTTAATGTTTTGTGTGGATATTTTGGAGTACGTTTTTGTCTGTATAGTGGCACTGGCAAAAGAGCAGGGCTTTCTTGTTGGCTGCAGCTAAAAACTGCAATAGAGTCCTTAAAACTCAGAGGCCAGCCATTTCAGTCTCCGGACTCTCCACAGATGAAGCAAATGTCTTGTATCAGGTATTTTTTGCCTTGGGTCAACACTCCAAATCTCAAGTCCCAAAACCCAAGTTTTGGTTAGTCAATTATTTGCTGTCTAAGCAGACAAAAGACCACTGTCCCTAAACACCAACATGCACTCTTTGTTTCTGATATGGCAGCCTGATAATCCTATAAACTAGTGTGCAAATTTAAGTGCTCTGTTCTGCACTAACATGCAATTTATTGTTCAATATGTTTCTTAACAGTCTAATTGAAAGCTCAATAAAATGACAAGTTCATCAATACCGTTCTCTCTCTGTGTGTTCCCTGAAGACCAAATTAAAGTAGTGTCATAATCAAGAAAAAATATCAAGAGAAAATCCAGAGGTAGACAAAATTGGAGGAGCTCCTATGCTACTAGTCCCACCACTACAAGTACTACCAAGAGGTAACATGAGGGAACTGAGCTTGAAAGGACAAGGAAACAATACCATGTGGTACTGTACATTCATGGAGAAGCTAAGACAGCTCAGCTAAGCATCTAATGGACTAAGACAGCTCAACCCAGCACACGGTCACTTCACATTGCATTACCCACTTTCTTGTTTCCTTTTTCTCTTTAACTGTTGGGTTTTGTTTGTTCTGTTAGAAACTTTCAGACCACAGTACGCATAACAAGTTTCCCATTCCAAGAAGGGCAACTAGCCATCAGCCGGTCAACTCCATCTGGCTTTGCTTACTTTCCCCTTGGAATCCTTTTATTCGTGGAGAACATTTGACAAGGCCTAATAGTCTTAACAAAACAACTCATGTATGCATACGTTTCTCCAACTCACTCACAGATGGGCATGTGTTGAACTACTAATTTTTTTTATTTTTATTTTTTATTTTTTATTTTTACATTGTGTAAAACTTAAGAAGAATCTACTCAAAATTTTAAATCATCGAACGGCTTAAGAAATGAAATAAAACGGAATAACGAAACTAATACATTAATTGTTGTCAATGTCAAGGTTTGTTGGCGTCATTCAGGGAAGCTTGCTATCTTATCCTATTTTAAATGGAGGGTTTGGTTCCAAAAAATAATAATTATTATATATATATATATATATAATTGCATCAAATTAAATATGTAATATTCCAATAGGCAATGGCTTGCAGACGTCAAGCCCCGATTGGCCCCATCATCTAACCGACGGTACTGACTGATTGCGGGTGAGATACTTGATTTGTAAATGCCGCTTCCGTTACTCGTCTCGAATATTAATTGCTAATTAACGATTATAATTACGAATGTAAAAAAATTTGAACTTTTTGGAAACAAATTCTCAATGGTACACCTATTGTTCATGTAAAATAAAAATTCAAGTTTTGTGATTTTCGCTAGTTAACCACCCCTCCCATATATATATATATATATATATATATACCGCACTCTTAAGCCAAATAAATAATTTCGGATGCATACATGTAAACTAAGACAACGGTTTTAACGACCAAGGCAACATGCGGCACGTATAGAGTCAAAACATGCATGTAAACACCAACCCCCAATAAACAAACAGCCAAGAGATTATTACAATAGGCTTGATTCTGGCTACCCATGAACATAAAGCACTCGAATTTAAAGCTCTGTATACTTGTGTGAACAATTTCCAGTCTTCCATGAAAAGTCCCCGACACTAACATGGATGTCTTTTTCCTTTTTTTTTTTTTTTCAATTCTGCATAATCAAATATAAACTGTAACCTGCTTTTAGCATATGCCCCACAAAAATTTTTAAACGCAAACAGGAAAAAGTAGCTCTTATTTGGAATGCAAGAGGAATTGTTTTAGAGAACGCTATTGTACACAACCAAACTATTAGTCCAGACTAAAAGGACGGAGTGCCAAAGAATGTGATCTAAAGGAAAATCCAATGCTTCTGATCTTCTATTTTCTTCCCTATCCTTTTATGCTATTTTTTATGCTAGAATGCGCCTTCAGTAAGTCCAAGAAGATGATCGCTTGATCATTGGTTTCATTTGTCTGTCCTCTTCTAAAGAGATCATTCCCAGATGCGAAGGATCCTCCAGCATCATCTTTGCCACCAAGTATCCGGCAATAGACCACGTCTGATATTTCCTTGCCTGTTTACCAATGTACCTGCCGAGTTTCCCATCGTAATATTCTGGCCAGCTATCTTTCAGCAGTCGGGTCTCAGCAAGATCAATTGCTCGTCTTGCAATTTGTGGTCGTCCCGTTTTGATACATGCAGCAGTTAGCAACCACAAGAGCACTGCATTTTGTACAAGAAAGCAGAAAAAACATGGGAGGAGAAGAGAAGGCACGTTATACCATCATATTCACCAGGAGTAGTCTACTAGAATAGAATCAAACAAGAGATCACAAAAACAGAGGAGATGAAACAAAGGGTGTTCCTGTGAAAGGGTGAAATGCAAAACATATTATACTGTAAACAAGGGGGAAAGGCGAAAGGCAGAAGCTGTGGTCATTGAAAGTGTTTTTCAGAGGGAACAACCATTGCCATCCTGTGTCTAATTACAAAAATCAGATGAATTAAGTCAAAATGGCATTGCAATCTTGCCACTAAACTAGAAAAGCATCTCGCACAATGTATCATCTGATCTTGCAAGTTCATCAAAAGCCTAAAGTTTACTTGCTCAACTTAAAATAGACAAAAGGAACAACAACAAGAATTTTCAAGAGCTGCTTCATGTGCAAATAACCAAACTGTGCCACCATAAAATAAAATCATACGCAAACACTGTCCATTCAGATAGCAGCTTTGGGAATGCAGTCATGACTCTTATCCTGTTTTCAAATATTCGTCACATTGAAAAGAACATGGAAGAATAAGCAAGTTCTTTTCTGTGCAGAATGCAACACATCATCTCAATTACATACAATTCATGCATGTATGGTGGTGGTGATAGAAATGCTATAATTTCATGAATTCAATAATCAAAACAACCTGGGTATATAGAACTTTGGCTAGATGCTATCTCCCATTAGTTACTCTACACTTCCGTTGCATGTTTCCAATTGTCAATACACCTAATGTGGAACCCTGATACACTAAACCTAAATACAGGACATCTAAATGCCAAAAGAGACTGGTATATAACATTGTGCTGTTCCTTGTCCACAAGCATCATGATTCTAGAGACAATTCTGCAGTTTACATTTCAACACTTCAACTGGTAGCCTACAAGATACTAGAAAATGTCCCCATGGGTGAATGGTGTATCAAATTCATGTCTGATAGTCATAATATGGAGTCACTCAACTTATGAGACAAAGAAGGCACAAACCTGGCCAAGATCCTCCATTATGGTAACTCCATCTCGTATTCTTGGGATCACAACCAGTTACAATTCGCCATTCATGACTTTCAATTGCAGGATAGGATATTTTCAGAGGCATTTCTCCAACCAACTCCTCCCACCGAGACTCGATAAGATCCATGATAGCCATTGATTGCTCAGGAGTTGCAAGAGAAGCAAGAATAGCAACACAATTACCTAAAGCAAACCATCGAAAATCCATCCTTGCAGGACTAACATTGCCAATGAAATAGCCACCACGTGTTGGCATAAAATCAAATACCCAATCTGGGATAGAATCAGGAATAACATTGAACTTATTTACGGCTGTATGTGAGTACTCCTCAGTTTTGTATCTGTATATGTCATTTAGTTGTTGAAAGTCAAGCCAGAAGTAACTTCGCATGTGGTAACTCAATGCATGCAAACGTTTCAAGATTCTCTCTATAAATTCTTTTCCTTCAGCATCATGTTTCAACATTGAAGAAGCACATCGCAAGGCCATAAAGAAAAGTGCTTGAATTTCAATGGGATAACCATAAACTCCCTACACAATACATCCATGATGTTAAAAACTGCAAACAATTCAAAACTAATAAAAACCTAAGAGACATGAAGATTTAACTTGAAACAACTAAGGAATCTAATTGACAGTTCTCTACTTATTAGCACACATATTGCTTCTATTGATGCCAAACAGAAAAAACTGTGATGTAAACAATAGCTTTAGCCCTTTTATATTTTTTGTGCATGCAAGTGAGTTGAGCGAGAGGCAGATTAGTGTGTGGAAATTTTGCTCACACGAATACTGTATTCACACAACAGTATAGACTGCAGTTGCTTAGTCAAAGATGCCTACCACAAAAGAGTTTACCAGATGAACAATAGCGACAAAGAATATAAAATCATGAAATTGCAGTATGTAATTCTCTGGAAACATTTTGCTCTTGACCAAATTCAACCCTCCAGCTTATAGGGAGAGGAACAAAGGAATGTGTTTAGCAAACAGAACATCAGAACAAGAATTTAGTCCACCAAAAACACAAAACTGAACAATGCCTTTGCATTCCTCATGACTGCTACTTTACATATTTTATAATCCAAAGAACAATTAATAAATGAAGTCCAATAATTCATAGCCTATTTATTATGTTGTGAACAGCTCAGGTACTGACACATCTAAGTCAATTAAAGCACCTGAAAATTTTGAGTGTTCCAGTTCCAGCCTATGCAATCACCATATCAATCCTGACGAGGAATTAATGGTTATTTTCAGGACACAGAGAGAGAGAGAGAGAGAGAGAGAGAGAGAGAGACAACAAGGACTGCATACCATTCTGCGATCAATCATAGAGCAACCATCAGCACAGAGAAGCGTAGGGAATGTATCAAACCCCTCTGATAGGCAGAGAGTCAATATGAGCTTCATCCCCTTTTGACACTCTGGTTTCTCTGCTAAAGATAAATCCCCTGTAGACTTTGTATATGCACGTAGCAGAATGATCCACCAGAAACCAGAGTCAACTGGAGCAACCCTTCCAATAGCACTCTCACCAAAATCTGCGACTACAGTATCTGTCTTTCGGATAGGATCATGCAGAACTTTAAAGCTAGCTGGCATGGCCCCTTCCCCAAGCTTGAATCGGTCTATCCTTTTTTCCCACCCTTGAAGATACAGTGTCTTCAACAGGAAGTTCTTAACTATCTCAGGCTCACCATTCATCAGAAAAGCCAGGGCACTGGGCACAAAATCTCGCACAAAAACCTAGGCGAGGGGGAAAAGAGGGTAAAAAGAAATGATGAATCTTCTACCATAATCCATAATACGCTAGAATTCCTTCAATTTTCAACCACAAAACTAAAAACTTACACAAATTTTGTTTCATCATCTCCCAAAAATTCAAGTCATGACTTTCACAATAAAATTCAATGGCCATCATCAGCATTTGTTCCAAAGTGATACTGGCTCATGCTTATGGAATACTTTAAGAAATGTTTCAATCTCTGATTTTTGTTCTTTTAAGGGATCTTGGTTCAGTAAACAAAACAGAATCACCACAAAAGACAAATCAAAGCTCACAACTCACAACATATATACAACGAAATCCAAACTAAATTGAGTAGTGCTCTAAAGCCTAATGTCCCATTCATCAGTGAGAAGATTGGCAAAAAGCATAATGGTCATTAATATAATTTTTCTCCATAGAATTACCTGATCATAGTTCAACACTTCCTCTGAAGCATGGTCAACTGCTGCAATGGTGCCGACTGGTTGGCCTCTCAAGTAGACTATAGAGCGCCTCAGTGCCTCCCAAGCATCAGCCACCATAGGGTGGGGCTCAAAAGAGTTGCGAGCAGAGGAAACTGGTGTGTCCAATCCAGACCTGTATCCAGGTGAATACAAGGTCTCATAGTTATCATGGCCTGCTCTTGAGAATCCAATAGAGAGTTCACTTAGAGACCTCTCATCAAACGACCGCTTCCTTTCTATGTTCAACCTTGGCTTATCAAGGAGACGAGATAGATCAAAATCATCTATTTCATTGATCGAGCATGTGGAGCTCACATTCTTAAGCCCCGTCTCTTTATGTCCATCCATTTGTATGTTTTTCTCCATCAATCACTCCAAACTATAGACAGTACTTTGTTCCTAAAGCAAATGAGAGGGCAGAGTTTCAGAATGCAAATACTCAAAGGTGAAATAAACAAGCAATACTTAACCCCATAGTGCTTCAACTAGATTGACTAACTAGAGAGAGAGAGAGAGAGAGAGGCATTTTGCAACACCAGACCAATTCTCTAATGTAGACCATCGTGCTCTACAGGACTAAAACAGGCACAGTTTCATGCATGACACAAACAGTTAATTAGGATAGGAAAAAGAAAAAGAGAAAGAAAGAAAGAAAAGAAGAAAAGAAAGACATAAACCGAAAAGGATAATTTCTCACACCTTGAAGGAATGAACATGGAAAACACCCATTATGCAATCTAAGAACGAGACGCACACATTCTGCCTGAAACATCTATGCCATTTCCCATTTAAAAAAAAAAAAAATTAAAACAGAGCTTGGAATTAATTAAAAAAAGAAAAAAGAAAACACACGCGCACACACGCACACACGCACAATAGATCAAGATCCAATACCATAGAAACTATACAACAAAAAATGATGACAAATTCACTGAAGAAGATTCCAACTGAAATTTTCAAGAAAACAAAGAAACCAAATTTAGCTGAAAGTGGAATAAATAAATAAATAAAACTCAGATCTAACGGCTTCAATGTCTTCAAAAAATCTAGAAAAAGAGAGAGAGAAAGATCCGCAGAAGAGCACACCTGAGCAGAGCTTCAATGGCGGAAGGAGAACGAAAAATGAATTCGCCGGCGCGTCGCGAACGGCGATTTCGCCGGCAAGGGGTCGGCGAAGAGGGCGCAAAGAGAGAGAAGAGAAGAAAAAAAGATCATATCTTTGAGAGCTTGAATTTATAGTGTGTGTGAGAGAGAGAGAGAGAGGGGGGGCGCCCGCGAGAGAATCGGACAGTCTCTATCCAATCTAAAGTTTTCGTGTAAGAAGGACGACCGGGAATAACCGGTGATATACACGAGGATCCGACGTGGACAAAACGACACAGTTTCTAATTTTCCTCGGGCCTTCCACTGGCAAATTGTGTCGTGGGTTTCTGATGGGCACCAGTTTTTAGTTCAATTTAACATGTTGGGAAATGCGTAGATCGGGTTAGGTGATTTCATTTTTAAATTATTATATATTGTAGTAATTTTAGTTTTCTTAAAAAAACCAAAATATTAAAAAACAAACTCTTGAGTGCACTAATTTTCAATTGAATTGATCCACATGGGTTTTTTTTATATATATAAATTTTATAAATTTTAGAAGATTTGCAAACATATTTATTTGGTTAGCCTTTTAAAACATACATCTTTGCACTAACTTGCACGTTAACCAAGACCATGTTGCGAGAAAGCATCCTCACAAATTGTTATTATCGTTGAAGTTTTTGTTGGTTTAAGATTGCCATTATCTTTGCGCGATTGTTTTGAATACATAAGGTGATCGGCGATCAATGTTAAAACTTTCTAATTTGGTCCATTAATTATATGTTTGTTGTTTCTGAAATTGTTCTCATTATTTATGCCATTAACATTTGTAAAATAATAATAATAATAATAATAATTGAATATACATAAAAGCATTACATTGTGCAATTCATTATCTAAAATCCAAAAAAAAAAAAAAAGAATCCCTAAAATTCAAACAAAAAGTCAAGAGGTTTTACTAATAGTATTTCAATTAGTTGCATCGTAAGTACGGGACAAATCTGCACTACACTGGTTTATCAGATATGCAAAGAATATACTAATGGGTATTAAAATTCCAAGAAGGGCAAGTCCAAAATCTTTGGAAGATTATTATGCACAAAATATTCTCCCAAAATGACCACGGTGTGCTGGCGTGGTATCGTATAGTAATCTTGTAATTTTAATTTCTGGATCCCCCCCCTCCCTATATATTTTGCAGATAAAGAGATAAATCGCTTGTAAATTGCCAAAACCCATTTATAATCTGTATTGCTAAAGCTATTATTCTATATGGGTATCGTTAGAGAATTAGATTGCAGGCACTTTTTGTTAGGTGGGTTAGATCTTTACACCTTTCAAGGTCGGGACCAGCCACCCAACTACTACGGGTTGCGGTATACATCATACCTAAACACAAGGAATGCACATGAAAGAAAAATGTCCATCTAGAATTCTGCATGCAAGCTGTGTACCAACTCATCCTCTGCGTGGACAAAAAGAAATCGCTAAGGCCCAACTAATAGTTAAAAACTAAAATCGAATAGGAATTTTTTTTTATGGATTTTATTTATTCATTTGCTTATTAAATTGTATAATGCATACGCAAGGGAACCTATATTCTGGTGTATAAAAATTGTGCATTTGTTACCAAGGAAATGATTCAATTGAAACTTTGAGATCTCCATTTTGAAATCAGAAAGAAAAAAGATATATAAAAGTTTGATTTTAATTTTTTTTTTACAATTAATTTTCATTTTTTTATTTTTATTATTTTTTTACATTTTCATTTAAATCTTATATCTTTTAAATTTATTTTAAATCAATCATTTTCAGATTAAAAAAATTAATTTAAAATATATAGAATTTAAAAGAAATATGAAAAAGTCGAAATTTTATTTATAAAAATTTAAAATTAATTTTTTATATCCCCTTTATTATATGATTCATAATTGAATGAACTCTTCATTTTTTGATTAATTTGGTACAGTTAAAATTTAAATCCGACAACTTTTTTTTCTTAGAAGAAGATTTCGTTGTCAATACGTTATAGCTGACTGGTTTGAATGAATTTTCTAAGAGAGAGAGAGAGAGAGAGAGAGCGTTCTATATATTACTAAATATAAAATCAAAACCATAACAAGGCCCGATGGTGTTTGCGTTTTCATGGGGTATTCTAATTTAGCGTCAGGCAATAAACAGTCGGATTCTCTAAGCTATAGACTTTCGGGATAAGAATAGCTGACTAAGCATTATATTAATTAGTATGAATACGAGCTAGGCTCATAACCAATCTTTGCAGCTGACTGAGTCCACGTTGTAATTATATCTATATTTTTTTTTTCCATGTTCATGGCAGTCCTTACCTATTTGGAATTTAAGCAAATAGTCAGAGTTTTGAGGCACACTGTTTGCTGAGAAGGCAAGTAAGAAGACCCATCAGAAAATGGAAAGAGGCCGGAAAGACATGATGTTATCAGGAACAGAGGCTCTTTGTACAGGTGAAGGAGATTGTGACGTGTAGACATGTAGGTATGTGGTCAACTTTGGATGCTATCATCCAGCTCAGGTCCGCGACAGAGTCTTTTCTAAAATTGCGTTCCCCCCCCCCACCCCCAAACAACAGCGAAAGCTTTATTTTGAAGATTCAATGGGTCCTCGTGGGGCACTTTTTCTGCAATTGTCTTACATATCATATCCCCGGGGGGGGGGAAGCTTGGTTTATTAATCGACTGTGACATGCTCATGAACCAACTCAAGCAACACGTTCAAAGCAAAAGCAGCAAGCAATGCACTGTTTCGATCTCAAAACCCACCGACCACGACAGATCAATGTAACATAGAAAGAAAATGCTTGGTGTAGAAAGCTTATGTGATAGTCTCTGAGTTCAGGACCCAATTATAACTAATTAAATAAAAAAAAATCTTATGATGCAAAATGAAATGATTGTTATATTTATCATAAATGTCCACGACAAAATATATTTATGGATTTATAATAATAAAGATAAACAAACGAAAGAGAGTAATGCAGATTGGACGAATTATATAATTTATAGATCTCTTCTTTTTTTTAAAAAAATAATTTTTATTGTTTATTTTTGAAAAAATTATGACGTGCAAGTGTACGAGAAACATGATATAACGTGCATATTATATAATAATTGTATATATATATTATTTATTTGTACATTTTATTTTATTTTTTTATAAAAAAAAAAACTAATAACTTTTTACCCGTGGAACCCGCAGGCCGCCGTCATTCCTCTGACTATTCTGCGGGTCCTCGGAACGGGACTCATTTACAAGTAGCTTTTTGTTTTATTGTTTCGTTAATTTTGGATTAAACATTAATTTCCGTGACGTGTAATGCTTATAAATTCTCCTGGTCGCCGAGCACTGCGAATGCGTCATGAAATAATTTCATTTTCTGAAGAAGATAATACGGCAGACCTATAATTTAATAACAATAAGAATATTGCTGCCTGTAATACGGAAGCCCGGCAGGCCCTACCCACCACCAATTGCGTAATATGCAAACTACTTTGATTTTTGAGTCATTTTCCACATTATCGACACTATGACTTCGACTGTTAATACTATTAATTGGATAAAATTTTGACCAAACCACGTGCATATGTTGCATGGTGGAGCTCGAGCACGCTCTCTACCAAGAGTCTGATTCGAGCGGCAAGTCGAGGGAAGCTGACTTCTAACTCAGTAGTATTTCGCGAATAATTTTATGATTGCTTTAACTACATAAAAAAGAAAAACTACTTTTTTTTAATTAAAAAAAGTCAAAAAAAAAAAGGGTCACACTGCAATTAGAAATATACTCTTTATAAAACTATATATATATATATATATTTGTCTTTTTCAATCTTCCTCTTTCAATGAATGATTTTGAGGGGCTACCAATCGATTCTTATTCTTCTTTTGAATTTTTCCAACTGAAGACAAAAGTGACAAAAAGAACCAATACACGAGCTAGTGATAAACCGGTGCACGCTACCGTGAAACTTGATGCGTTTTATATGGAAATTTCATCGATGACTTTAATTAGTGGTCAGGTCCTTCGCGCCATGACCAACATCGTGAAGGTTTGAATACATTCGGCGTATTCCATGAAGTGAAATATAGGATGCGACAACACACGAAAATCAAATTGAGGGACATTAATTTACACAACTCGTGACATGTTGTTCAACAAATGCAGTACGTTCGCAATGTGATGACCGACGCCAATTTGTGAATATTTAGGAGAATTTCATACTGCAGAGTATTCTCTTTCCTATTCTTGTGTTTTCGACATCATTTTGCCTTAAGCGTGAGGGAAAGCAAACAGAGGATTAGGTGGGTAATGCATGTACACTGTCGAATGAATCGGCGAGTAACCAATGGAACATGTTGAATCATTTGCCTCCATCTTACTCGGCATTTATTTATCTGCTCCGATCAATATTGACGTTAGGAAGAAACTCTTACGGAGCATTTAATGGATCGATAGCTGCCAAACTGCCAAAGCGATAGGCATTTAATACCCAAGTTGATATTAAGCAAGAACCATGGTAATTACCAATTACAATAATAATAAATTTTTAATCACAAATTTAATTGGAGTCTATTTCATAATTTTATTTTATTTTTTAACTATTATGTTCTATTATATAAATCAAGCACGCATTACCTGCCGTTCGCCATTCCTCAATATATATCTGGAAAACCTTTTTTTTTTTTTCATACGGAATATCACATTTGTATTTTGTAGAAATACACGGTTCCCTTTATGATCTCGGCAAGAATTTATCTCAAGATTAATGGCACGAAAAAAAGCATTAAAAGTTGTGGCCGTGCCCTTTTATGACAATGAAACCATATGGGGTCGTCCCTTTAAGAACAATTTATTCTAACAAATTTCGTCCGCCCGACTGATGAGGCCTGCCAAGAGGGAACTGCATGGGTGTAGATTATAGCCTTATAGGCAGCGATCATAGACTCACTAGGATTAAGGAAACTAAAGAAAATATAAATATCATGATTTCAAAACCAAACTCGTCGATCGGTCGAGGTTCAACCGGTCAAAATTGAGAATTAAGCCGATACTTAATAATATATATATATATATATATATATATATATATATATATATATATATAGAGTATAAATTCTTTTAAAAGGGTATGGATGTACGATTCGGCCGTACGTCTATTCCCAAACTTTCAATAGCAGGGTTGATGATTTTTGCGAATCTTATTAATGAAGTGACCCGTTTCCTATTTTATTCTATAATTAATATTGATCGAATAAGAGATAGAAAGAAGGGACGCCATGCATGTGGCGACAAGGATTCACTGTTAGGAAATGGTATAGAGGAGGGATTACACTGGACAATCTGCGTAAATTGTGAGACGGCGGAGATGTGAAAACACCGTTAGATAGGTAGATGGTGCACATTTATCCAATTTTCTAATTAGTACTGATTTTGTTAGGGTAAACACAAAAAAAGCGCGGATATGACAAGTCAGAAATGCTTAAATCGGAAGCCGAAGTGCTAAGAATAGGCACAAGTCTGTCACCATCTATTTTTGATATTATAATGGTACAAATTAGAAAAGATGAGCTGCATCAATGTTTTATCATCGTATCCAGTGTCGATCCGTTTTACTCGTTAAAAAGAGTGCTTTTCCTAATTAAAGTCCCATTCTCTCTCTCTCTCTCTATCTCTCTCTATCTATCTATTTTCTTCCGTGGATAATCCGTAATCCTCTAAAATTGGACGATGGTACACTAAGGAAGAACAAGAAACCAGGTGCACCGTAAATGTATCTGTGAAATTGAGCTGGAACATCCACGACGGAGAGAGGTTAAAAAGACAGGCCTCGAAGCTGCTTCCTAAAGCAAAAAGTAATTGCTTTTGCGGAAAAAGCCTCCCCACGGCCACCCCACAACAGTACGGCCGCCGACAAGCGTCTATATATATTCTTATATATAGACACGTTTATGCAGACGTCATCTACAGCTTCGCTTGTCAAAGAGAAACCTACATTGCAACCCCGCAACAATATTACCAATTAGCAATCAATCAAGAGTGAAGAATAATGGAAGTCACCACGTTTGAAGAAGAGCAGGCGGCACCAAGGTCAAGCCCAATGAAGAAGATCATATCGGTGGCCTCCATTGCAGCTGGGATCCAGTTTGGGTGGGCCCTCCAGCTTTCCCTGCTGACCCCATACGTCCAGCTCCTGGGTGTCCCTCACCAATGGGCAGCGTTTATTTGGCTCTGTGGTCCAGTCTCTGGCATGCTTGTCCAACCGACCGTCGGCTACGCTAGCGACCATTGCACCAGCCGCTTCGGCCGCAGACGCCCGTTCATCGCCGCCGGTGCTCTGTTTGTCATCATTGCCGTTTTCCTCATTGGCTTCGCCGCGGATCTTGGACACCACGCCGGCGACTCCTTGGAAGAGGCCGTGAAGCATCGAGCCGTCGTTGTGTTCGTTATTGGCTTCTGGATACTTGACGTGGCTAACAACATGCTCCAAGGCCCCTGCCGTGCTTTCTTGGCTGATCTCGCCGGAGGCGACCCGTCGGTGACACGTAGCGCCAACGCTTTCTTCTCATTCTTCATGGGCGTGGGGAATGTTGGGGGCTATGCTGCCGGGTCCTACACTAAATTATACAAAATTCTTCCGTTCACACTGACCAACGCCTGCGACTCTTACTGTGCAAATCTGAAAACTTGCTTCTTAATTTCTGCTACGTTGCTTCTAATCCTGACCTTGACGGCCCTTGTTTACGTGAAAGAAGAGCAATGGTCGAGACCCATTCACGGTCATGACGAGGCTGCAGGTAACCCATTCTGCGGAGAATTGTTGGGTGCTTTCAGGAGTCTGAAGAAGCCAATGTGGATGCTGCTCTCGGTGACCTCCTTGAACTGGATTGCGTGGTTCGCTTTCTTATTGTACGACACCGACTGGATGGGAAGAGAGGTGTTCGGCGGTGACCCCAAAGGAAGCGAATCATTGAAGAAGCTGTACGATCTTGGTGTGCGCTCGGGTGCATTGGGTCTTCTAATCAACTCGGTGGTTTTGGGGTTCGTCTCCCTTGGTATTGAGCAGACTGGCCGTCGTGTCGGGGGAGTCAACAAGCTTTGGGGCATT
Organism: Bruguiera parviflora; assembly: GCA_019804595.1. Taxonomy (NCBI): domain Eukaryota; kingdom Viridiplantae; phylum Streptophyta; class Magnoliopsida; order Malpighiales; family Rhizophoraceae; genus Bruguiera; species Bruguiera parviflora. Next base: position 8,897 of record JAFFZT010000165.1, on the reverse strand, counting down.
GTGAACATGATCTTAGCAGTCGGCATGTGTTTGACTATCGTGGTCTCCAAGGTGGCTGACCGCTACAGGGCCGACGCTCTGGTAGCTGGCGCAGTCTCCCCGCCACTCCCTTCCGCCGCCATTAAGGGTTTTGCATTGGCTACTTTTGCTCTCCTGGGTATTCCTCTCGCGGTGAGTTAATTACTTGCTAATTTATAATTATAAAAATCAGCAGCATTTTTATATAGCTTGTCTTCCTTGGTTCTTGTTCGGGTTTAATTGGTAAATTAACTTTGGATTATCTCTTCCCCTGTCGCAGATAACATTCAGCGTTCCTTTTGCACTGGCATCAATATTTTCCACCGCTTCTGGTGCTGGTCAAGGTAACTGGAAATGAATGAAATAAAATGCATAACATGCTTCGCAGCTATCAGTGTGCATGCCATCCTAAATAAATTTTAACCTTCGTTTTCTTGTTTCAGGGCTTTCCTTGGGGGTCTTGAATCTATCCATTGTTATTCCACAGGTAGAGTCAATTTTGCGTCAATCCATTTACTACATGCATGTTTATGCCAATTAATTGGTACGCACTTATTTGGTTTGACAATTATCTGTTGCAGATGTTCGTGTCAGTAACAAGTGGGCCATGGGATGCTCTATTCGGCGGAGGTAATCTTCCAGCCTTCGGGGTGGGTGCCGTCGCTGCAGCACTCAGCGGATTGTTGGCGATGGTCGTCCTCCCAGCTCCATCCCCAGACATTAAACATTCACATGCCCCTGCTGGCTTCCATTGATTTGCATGAATGGGAGTGGCTGAAGTTTGTCAAATTGTCTTCATTATTATTATTATTATTATTAATTTTTTTTTGGGGTCATTTTCATGCTCTTTCATTTTGCGGAATATAACTGCTTGTTTAACGGTTGTCAGTGGTCCAACCGCCTTCCTACGTCGTCGTCCCTTGATATTCCTCTCCACGTTATAATAATATCAAAATTCATAATTATTAATGCATATATACAAGAAAATGTATCTCCCCACAGAAATTAAGACTTCGGTGCCTAACAATTCTAGCTGTTATGTTGAATCGAGTGCCGTGACACCGAAGCCTAGAACGGCTATCGATCGCCAATGTCAAAGGATTTCAAATGTTACACCAAATGCTGAAATCTAAAATATATATAGGACCCGTTTAATTTAATTATTGAAATCAAACGGTATTCTCTACGACCAATAGTTGTTAATCGTTAATACTAATGGTATTATATAGTTTCTGGCTAAAAGGGGCCCGTCCGTAGTTGTCACTTTGGCGACGTACACTAACTAAGAAGGACAACATTCCTTTTGTTTTCAATTTAAGTGATCAAATCATGGTAATTAACAAATATACAACGAGGTAAACCTGGTTTAACAAAAAGAGTGATTAAGAACAATCTGTAAAAAATGGCCGAGAATATTTGATTCTTATTACAATCCAATTTTTACTTCCACTTTGGAGACCTAAGCAAAAATTAATAATACTATTGAATTATCAAAAAATTGTGTCTCAAACATCAAAAGAGAATTTTCACAATAATATTTCTGAGACCTCGCCTTTGTTCACTCCCTAAATTTGGATCTCAGTTAATGATTAAAGTATTTGAGATTCAAGTTTAATACCTACAAGCTTATTTCTAACCCATTTCCTATTCTTTAATTATTTTCATAATTGTTCCGTTTGTTTGACTCTTTGCCTGTTATTTACCGTTAGACTACCTTGGGCACACAACATTTATTATTCATTACTAAATTTTGTATTGACGTGCAAGATCACCGTCAACCTTTAATTTATCGTTTTTTTTTTTTTAATCATTAAACTATTATCATTATTAGAATATCGTCACGTGCTCGACACCCTTGCGCGAAACAATGACGTGTCACGTGTCAACCAGCTGACACTGTTCCAAGTTTGACCTGACCGTTATGCCCCTGGCCTTTTCTTTTTTTTCTTCTTTAACTTCGATATCCTGTATATCTTATAGTTTTACCGTTATGCCCCTGACTCGCTGACGGTGTATAATTACCGCCGTTTATTCTGTGTAGTGGGAAGGCGAACTTTGGAAATTTATATGATTTTTTTTTTCTTTTCTAGACGGTGATTTAAATGATAAAATTATATTTTTAAAATTTTTATAAATTTTATATTTTTTTAAAAAATTAAAATTTTAAATTTAAAAAATATAAAATTTTAATTATTAAAATATTTCTCACAACCTTGAGCGTTATTGCTTAATTTTGGGTAAAGCTTGGTAAGTTGAAACAAAAGAATTGTTCATAGATTGAACCGGGCTAGACTCGAACCAGGCCCAATGGCAAAGAAAGTCTTTCAAATCCAAACCCAGATTAGCCCAAAACTTTCAATCTCAAGCATTCTCTGCGGATTTAAAGGAAATGCAGATTCCAATTTCATCACAGGAGTAAGTAGTTGGAGCCCCAAAAAGCGTGTAGGATCCATTTTACCGACGCAACCATTATCGGAGAGGTAGGACTCATTAATTTAGTTTTTTTATTTAATTTTTTTAAATATATATATATATACAAAAAGTTAAATATCGTCAAAGTCATGCATATTGTTCTACTCAAAGCATGGATTAATTGTTTCCACACTTCCAAGGATTATTTGGTCATGGGCTTGGAGAATTTCAACAGAAAGTCATTCCCGGAACATGACCGGTTGTGTACATGTTAAAAACCTGCAAAGGCAACAAAGAGATAACAGGTTTAAAAACGAAAAAAATAAGAAGAAAAGGGAAAAGTTAATTAAGAAACAGTTAATCTTTGAAAAAAAAAAAAAGACTATATAATTTGTAGGACCGGCTAATGGTAACAAAACCCCATTCGAACTGATTGTCCTTGCTTTCCCAGAAAACATACTTTTGAATCGTTTTTCAAAAACCAGCCCTATGGCTTTTAGCAGTCATTTCTTGACCAAAAAGTTATAGTCGTTTGCTTGCTGGCTAGTCCACCATCAATTAGTCGCGGCCCTTTCATACTTTTGAATTCTTTTTCACATCTATAAAGGAAAAATACGATTCTTTCCGCACTTAGGAACTTTGCACAATATGTGGATATATTGGCGCAACTTTTCATTTACTATTTTCTTTTAATGCACGTACAAATTCATGGACGTGGAAAGAGACGATGAAAGTGCGAAAATGATTTATATTTTGGACGTGCCGAATGCTGCCACCCATGTCTGGGAATCATCGCCACCCCTTTTGACGGATCATGCCCACTACTTATTTATGCCCACTACGTTCTGTATCCAGGAATTTGACACATGTCAACTTCCTGTGTGGATGCAGGTCAGCAGTAGGTTTCCCACACAATCCTTGGAGACACTGCCGGCGTTTCCCTGTTAGGAAAAAGAAATTCAAGGTTGGCCTCCTGGTCATCCCAGAACCCCAAAAAAAAAAAAAAAAGGAAAGCATCTTCTCGATTCCTTACTCGTCGTGTTAAAAGATTAGGTGCTTGTTTTACTTGTTCATTTTTTTAATCTAACATAAAAATAAAATTTTTAATTATTTTTTATTTTAGTTAAATTATTCAAATTTTAATCTTTTATTTTTAAAATTAAATTAAATTTTTCTTAAATATTGTACTCGTTATTGTCACTTAAATATGGAGAAATATTTTTTTATTAAAATTAAAATATAATAACTGAAATATTAGATAAACATAATTTTAAAAATATAATTCTAATTGTTAAATTTTATATTTATTTATTTAATAATTTTATTTATACTTTTTAATGTACTCGCATTATTCTCGCGTCAAAAAATATTTGCATCTAGAACTCAAGTTGACTGACGTAACTGTGACGTCAACTCTAGACCATGTAAGTTAAGACTCCAGCTCCCAACTTTTCGACGAGGGCCATTTTTCTCCAGCCTTTTACCCCTAAATAAACTCCTCGTCGCAATGCAAAAGGGCGTACGCGACGATGGTATGCTCTACATGTCTTCCCCTAGGCAAGGCAAGGCAAGGCATGCACGCACAATTAAGGACCATGACAACCAGATGAGCATTTCGATGACTGAAACGGATATTTCAGCTTTCCCGACGCACTCAAACGGATGCTTCAATGCAAACGAGTTTCCATTAAAATACATATTCCGTACGGCAATCTAACTGAAACTTAACGCCACAATTATGTGTCAGCCAACATCCACGTTGGGAACGTTGTAGCCGACAACAAGAAGCCGCTTCTAGAACTGAAGTAAACGGTTATTCACATCGGCCTCGTACGTACGAAGAATATTCAAGCGATGAAACAGACAAGACACTGTTGTGGATCCTTTCCGTATGTATAGTAACGTAAACAACAAATGCGAGAAAGAGAGAGAGAGAGAGAGAGTCCTGCTAGACTCGGTTACGTTTGATTACGAGATTACAGCACACCTTAGAATATTCCCCAATGTATTTTGTTGACTGCTATGCAAAACTTATTCGTAGTTAAATTTCAAGGTCAGCACAAAAACGGGAACAATGAGTTTGGGGTAGCTATCTCCAAGGGCGAATGGTTCCTTCTTTTTCTCTTTTGTTAATTTTCATGTTTTGATTTTGTCTACTTTCATCTTAAAAAACAAAACAAGAAAAAAAAAAAAATGTTGAAGGTCGAATGACAATTAACTAGTTCTCGAGGATGCTAGGCTGGATTCTCACTTTTCCCGCTGTATTTTGTTGATCCAACTGCCGAACAACCCAAAGACCCCAAACATATGACTCGCATTTCAATGGGTTCATATGCAAAGGACAAAAATGAGAGTTTTTGGAGACCTTTTTCTTGACGAATGACTCCACAGCTCTAATGGGAGAATAAAAGGAGAATTATATTAGATAGTCATATAAATTAAATACAAAAATTAAATGTAAATTTATATTATTAAATTTTAATAGTTCGTTATAATTAATTTATTATTTATCAAATAATAAATTAATTGTAATTAAAATATATTAATTTTGTATCTAATTTGTGTCCAATAACTTTTTATACAAAAAGAATATTTTTTTCCTCCTTTGGCTATTGGAATGATGAATCATTATTAATGACAAAACTATACATTTCATTTTCTATGATTTTTCTGTAGTTTTATTCCCACGTAAGGGCACCTTGGAATTTTCAAGGATTATTCCCTTTCCACACGTCTTCCATAAAACCTCCAAAAAAAGGGGCGGCTTATGCTTTCTCATGCCACATTACCTAACTATAAATCTATAGCTATATTATCTCCCCCTCGCCTCCACTCTCTCTCAAAACATGATGATGATGGAAGACACGGATGGGGAAGAGCTTTTGAATCTTAGCCTGGAAATTGTGACGGATTCGAAGGGGGACCGGAAAAGGAAGAGAGATAGAAGGGCCGTTTCGAGTCCTTCGAATTCTTATGAAGGTTGTGAAGGAAAAATATTTAGTCTACTTCAGATGAGGGAACAAATGATGAAGCTAGATCACAAGAGATCAGGGGTGGTGGAAGATGGGAAAGGACTCCATTTGATCCATCTTCTTCTCCTGACCGCCATCGCCGCCTACGAGAAAAACCTAGGATCGGCCCTGGATAATCTGACGGAGCTTTTCCAAAGTGTCTCCTTAACCGGAGACTCGGTTCAAAGGGTTGTCGCTTACTTTGCAGACGGCTTGGCTGCGAGGCTTCTCACACGGAATTCTCCTTTCTATGACACGATCATGAAGGAACCGACAGGCGAAGAAGAGTTCTTTGCATTCACGAACCTCTACAGGGTTTCTCCATGTCACCAGTTTGCTCATTTCACGGCGAACCAGGCCATAATCGAGGCGTTCGAGAGGGAAGAAGAGATCAACAACCGTGCGTTGCACGTAATCGATTTTGATGTCTCCTATGGTTTTCAGTGGCCTTCTCTTATGCAATCCCTGTCGGAAAAGGCAACCAACGGCAATCGGATCTCGTTCCGAATAACCGGATTCGGAAGAAGCGCAGAAGAATTGCAAGAAACCGAGACTAGATTAGTCAGCTTCTCAAAGGGTTTCAGAAATCTAGTCTTTGAATTTCAGGGGCTGTTAAGAGGCTCCAAGCTCACCAACCTGAGGAAAAAGAAAAAAGAAACAGTGGCTGCGAATTTAGTTTTTCATCTCAATACCTTAAATGACTGTTTACAGATATCTGACGCGTTGAACACGGTTCATTCTTTAAACCCATCCATTGTTACATTGGTGGAGCAAGAAGGCAGCAGAAGCCCGCGGAAGTTCTTGTCAAGTTTCATGGAGTCTTTGCACTATTTTGCAGCCCTTTTTGATTCTTTAGACAATTGCCTGCCGCTAGAAAGCTCCCAGAGGTTAAACATAGAGAAGAACCACCTCGGCAAGGAGATCAAATCCGCGATCAATTATGACGAAGATGATGCACATTGTCCAAAATATGAGACGATGGAGACATGGAGGGGAAGGATGGAGAGCCATGGATTTGCAGGCATCAAACTGAGCTCCAAGTCTGTGATACAAGCCAAGCTTCTCTTGAAAATTAGGAGCCATTGTTGCGCTAGCCAGTTCGATGGAGAGAACAGTAATGGCGGGTTCAGAGTGTTTGAAAGAGATGATGGGAGGGCCATCTCTCTTGGCTGGCAGGATAGGTGTTTGCTCACAGCTTCTGCATGGCATTGTTTTTTGAATTGATCAGTCGATATAGACATACGTTCTTCTGTTCCTAACTCCCCCATTCATCATTTTTTCAAACTTGTATCAAATAAAAAATTTTCACTCGAATCTTTGATTCCAAAGATATATTTGCAGTTGATGTATATTTATGTTGCTGGCGAGGATTAAACATCTTATCTTAAAAATAATAAAAAAAAAACAGGAAAATCTAAAAAAAACAAATGATGGCTTATTACCACCCTAATTACAGTTAATTATTATATATTAAAAATATATATTAATTTTGAGTAGACTGATTATATATTTTAACTTCTTTACACAACTGCGGCGAATTACAGTTGCTGTTGACTTCTAATTAATCGGGACACGGTGAGACAGCCACATCTATTAATTTTTCTTAATTTCAATACAAAGATTTTTTTTCGATAAACAATACCAAGAAGTTAATGACTTTGAAAATGATTACTTTGCTGTCATTGTCGGCGAAAAGATTTTCGGTTCGGGATCTGGAAAATAATTATAATTCTATAATTTTGAATCAAACAAGAAATTTTATTGATAATTTGATATAATTGCCGTATGATAGGATTAGCCTTGAGTGTGAATTCAGCTCGCCAGTGATATAGAAACAGATTTTAGAATATCTATGCTCAAGACATTTCGATCTATCAAATTCTCTCTCTCTCTTTTTAATAAAATTATAATTCTCATTGTTCATTTGTTTTTGTTTTGTTTTTAATCATGCCCTCTAATTCTCGCCATCTTGGTGGGCAAATGCGGAAGCATACTTAACTTTTATTTTATTTATAAAAAAAAAAAAAAAAAAAATTATGTTTTGTTGGAGGAAAAAAAAAAAAAATTAATTGTAAAAAATGTAAAAAAGAAGGAACAAAAAAAGAGAAAAAAAAAAAAAAAAAAAAAGAAAAAAAGAACTTTAGTTTTCAGTTCTACGTCGTCGTATTAGCCACTAAACACTGAACGTCTGGTTTTCAATTCAATCTCATTCCCCAAAAGCCCAGTTTAATTCAATATATATACAAATCAAAAAGACCCCAAATCGCAGAGATTAGTTATAATAATAACGCCGATTTCAGATTTTTTGTATTTTTTTTCTTGTTTTTTTTTGGGGTCCAATTATCGGGAGATCACAAGAATGGCAGAGGTGAGATCGGCACTGGAAGAGCACATGAACCAAATGGCGGATCTTGTCCAGCAACTCTCGTCGGAGCTCCGCTCCGGTCTCCGACCCGCCTACGAAAACTTCGTCGGCTTCTTCCACGCCATCGACTGGAAGGAACCTTGGCTGATGGGGTTGATGGGGTTCCATGTTTTGTTGCTTCTAGTAACCATACTCTCAAGAAAGCATGCCAACTTCCAGATGTGTTTTTTCCTTCTTGCATGTAAGTCCTTCCTGGGTTTGCCTTCCATTAGAATTTTTATTAGTATATATATATATATTTTTATTTTTTATTTTTTTTTCTCATAATTATTGTGTATGTTGCTTGCTTGAATTGTTGTGATTGGATTGGTAATTTAAAGAAAGAAATCACCTGGCGCTTAAAGACATGGGATTTAACCTTGGAGGTTTATGTTTCGAATCAGAATGGATTTGGTTGGTAAAAGGTAGTGTAAGTAACTAAGTATGTAACATTTTAGTGATAACATCTGAATTTGGATAATCCCTTTTTTTGGATGATCTTTTCAGCTTAGAATTTAAGAACATCTGCGAGGTGTAACAGAAATTTGAAAGATCTTGTGGTTGGATGTGTCTGTTACTTTCTCTTGTTGATAAGATCTAGGAATGCTTTATCTGTCAAAAAAAAAAGAAAAAAGAAAAAGAGAAAAAAAAACTTGTTCCTTTAATCTTGTCCTTTTTTCTGGCTTATTGATGAATTTCACTTCTAGGGATCTAGAAGACTTTGGTTTTCATCCATTGCTTTTTCTTTTTTTTTATCAATTTGTTACATGCTCAGATTGTGAAATTTGTCTGAGCTTTCTGCTTGATAATTTCATCGTCAAATGCAAACGAGTATGGTAATCTTGTCTACTCTGTAATTTTCTTTTTCTCTCTTGTGGGAGAGGAGGGGAGAGGAGGACTTCAGAATACAATGAAAGAGTTGGAAATTACATTATGATAATTGTCTGTCGGGGTGTTCTGCCAAATACTGATAGAATTTAACATTGTTCCACAGTTGCATAATGCTGTCTTCATATGGGAGAGAGTTTATTTGTTCTCAACTGTGCTTTAAC
>JAFFZT010000164.1:0-31845 GCA_019804595.1 Bruguiera parviflora | reverse complement strand
CCCTCTTATTTTATTCTCAATTTTTAAAATGTTACATATAAAACTTTAACATTTAATTTAGTTCTAATTTTAATTATTAATATATGTTCCATTAGAATATAAATAGAAATTATCATACACCTTACTATTTGATCTTTGGAATTGAAATAACACACTAAGACATATATTTTTTTCCCTTTGTATTTGTAATAGGAATACAATTTTTACACTAATTTTGTTGAAAGATATAATTTAATTTTTAGGTTTTTCCAAATTTTAAGAGTTTATAAAAAAAATTCATTTTAATGTGTTCTTTTAAATTAGAAATTGAAATAATGAGATTCACCCTTTTATATATTTTAATGGAGATAAGCAAAGGATTGAGATTATAATAAAATATCCACTAATATCTATTAATGAGATTAATGGATATTCTTTATATTTATATAAGGCAAGGCCATGTTGTAACCATTTGATGGCCCATTCAAGATTTTTGTCCTTATTAAGGATGAAAATCCATTTTAAGATCTAATGAAGACCAAGCCAATTAATGTTTCAAAATTTAAAGAGAGGAGTTAGATTACTTTGAAACATAAGGTAAGTAAAGCAATTTTACTAGCATTTCAAATAACTTATGAGCCACAAATATAATAAAACTGCATTATCCTTAAACTAGCCTTTACCCTTTAATTTATAGAGATTCATATGTAAGATAATTTCAATCACAATTATAGGTATTAAATTTGCCCCATCTTGAACTTTGGAGAAAAGTTTAATAACTCTTTCATAAATGTAGCCAATGACTTCGAGAAATAAAATAAGTTCATAAATAAGGAGCATTATATAAACCAACTTATGGTTGAGTTTTCAATTCTGATTCATTTGAACAATAGGAAACTAAATGAAGATACACTTCTTTTGGTACTTAACTTTAGATTAGACTTTGAGAATAAACTTCTTTCTCACGAGTTTTGTCAATTTTGATAGCTTATTCATATGCTTTGAGTTTGCATTTGAAGCATCGACATCTTTATCTAAATAAATACATAGGTTTAACAAACCCTATATTTATTTATGAAAAAGGATAATTTTTATAGTGAGATAAACAAAGTAATGATATTTGAGGTCCCAAAAATAAATAATAGCTTTAGTAAGGTTCACTGGATATCAAAATTCAAGAGGTAATTAATATCTTTGTAAGCATTTAGAAAATTTTGCTTTTAGGTAGCAAACTATATGTCCCATGTTTGATTAAAAGCGATGTAGTTATGCTCTTTGATATCAAAATTGACTAGTAAAGGAAAAAGGCTTAATAGGGGACAATCTCTCGACTACCTTTAGATTTCTTTAAAATAATTCTTAACCTTAGCTAAGGAATCTTCCTTAATTAGTAAATGACATTTGTATGGTTAGGAAATAAGAGCCAACAATGGGATAAAGGGAATAATGTATGAATATGTGTAAGGAGATATCATACAAAGCAAAAAGGAAAAGCATTAATACCAAAAAGGAAAGAAACAAAGATACATTTTGTAGTTTTATATGCATAAATCCAATAGGAAACCTTAGGCTTCTTATCCCAAAGGCTTAAATATAATAAGTAGAATAACTCTGTGATTTAGATATCAGGGTGTCTAGTTTAATAAATTTATGGCTAAGTTAAAAAGGCTTTCAAAAGGTTTTCTTCCCTACTATTAAGGTTATAAATAAGGAATTAAAATTTGAGTAACAGTTATATGAAAATTTCCATATAATCTTTTGTCTAAACTCTAAAAATGGTATAAGTTAAGTTCTAAGACTTTTATAAGTGTATGCAAATATGATTTAAATGCAAATAATATATATAAGTCTATAGGGTATATAGGATATGAGAAATAAATAAGTAAAACATTAAGTAATAAGCAATAAACATGAAGATAAAGATAAGTTAAAGTAACCTAACTTTTAGGAATATTCTTAAAGGAGTCATTAAACTATGGTGATTGATCTCCCTTCTCCCTTTAGTTAGAACTTGATAAATATTGAAGGTACTCTAAAGCTTTAATAGTTGAATGTAATACTGATAAGTTATTAGCAATAGATGCATTTATACCTTTGATATATATACGCAATTGAGACAAACTATATACTTATAAGTGCTTAACCTAATTCACTATTTCCATTTGTTTAATTAATATACTATTATAAGGTCAAAAACATAAGCAAAGGAACCTTACCTTTTTAGAGTGACACCATAAAAGTTATCACCAATAATTTAAAGTGTGATTAGAACATCATAAACCATTAATTAAGAAAACAATCATATTTTCTAAAATAATGGGAATGGTTAGTTTTACTAAAAATTTTTAAAGGTTTAGTTTTCCATTAATTATGGCAAGTTCATTAATCTTGCTTGTCATTATAAGAAGCTTAAATTTTTTAGGTTCCAATGTATAATTTTGCATTGGGAATTTCAAAATTGTTCTTAGTCATTACCTAATGATCTTACAAATGATTTTATTATCAAAAAATTTAGGGGTTCATTCTTGGCTTTAGCCTTAATGATTTTGTTTAATGTTATTGGTTTAGGTTTCCAATTTGTTTTCTTGAAAAAAAAAAAAAAGAAATGTTATAAACTAGGTAATGACCTTTATTATCAATATAAAAAAAAAAAAAGAAGATTTATGTGGAATGATGGCCATAAATCAAAATTAAGCCATATGTCAAGTTAAACCCAAAACATCTTCAAGCAGTCTAAGAAGTAAGCCTAATACCTAGCCAAAAATGAAAAAAAGTGTGGTGAGGTTTATAAACCCAAAAGCAACAAAAGACAATCACATGTTATGGTGACATAAAGGCACAAATCCATTACCAGCAATCAAAATTTGCCAAGCAAACAAAAAGCAAGTATAAAGACCATAAGTAAGAGACCTTAAATAATATAGAGCCAAGATGACTATAAAAGAGGGGGATTCCCTCTTGAAAGAAAGTTTTTAAAGCCTTTAGAAAAACTCTTAAAAAAGCCTTTAAAAACTTTTTATAAGTAGTGATATGTTGGCTAAATTGAAAAAGAAAATATGCATATACCAACACTCCCTTAAGAGAAGGAAACTTTTATGGTAACGTAGAATCCAAAAGCAAGCATTATAATCTCACACATCAATAGCTAACACTCCCTTTGTAAAGGGAAATATCATAATATATATTAAAAGAAAATGTATAAAAAATTAAACAAAAGGCAAGTACACTTTTCTTCTCCTTTGTCTAAAAGTATTCCCCGTATCCTAAAGGGCCATCAATAAACATAAGTAGACTTTAAGTAATTATGATTAAGGAACACCCTTTTAGGGTTAATAAATAATCTAGATATCCAAAAAGGGTTAAAGAAAATCCTTATAAATGTGTAACTTATTCAAGTAAGGCACTTTTCTTTATTGTTCTTAACTTATTAGTTGTTTACTTTCTTTTAATTTACTTACTTGTGATTTACACACTTGCAATCCATCTCTCTTTCTCTTGAAAAATGGGTGAAGGAAAATCTTATAGATGTGTAACCACCCTAAGTAAGGAATATACTTTTATACTTTTGCCTTTTAGCCTCTTTATCACCATATAATTTATATTTCTAGTACATGTATAATTTTGCCATTTATTATTTCCAACTTTTTTATCATAATCCTTTATATTTTTGTTGATTCATTATTAACATTTTCATTTTCAACAAACACTAAAACACATTACATAAGAAAAAAGAAAACATAAAAAACATAACAAAGGCAAAGGATGGTTATCTTACTTGCCTCTCCTTCCAATCTACCCAAAATTGCAATTTTAAGTTTTCCTTAGTCATTCCCAACACTTTTTGCCAAAAAAAAAAAAAAAAGGACAAGTTCATTATTAGGTCACAAACTTTATGAATTTTATGACTTTAGCTCATTAACTCTTAATTAGTTTACTTTGAGCTTCTAACTTTCCAAAGGAGTTAATATGGCTCATTCATCAAACATCGTTAACAAACATCTATTAAAATTCATACGGCATTTAACTTGAATTTAATGTAACAAAACAAGAACCCACTTTTTACTAGTGTGGCTTTGCCTTTTTTCTTCCATCTCCCATACCCAACATTTTCCTTTTCCTTTTCTCTTGATTAAAATCCCTAAACATAAACCACTTAAGACTTTACATGCAATATTAAATACCTAATTCCTCACCAATCAATACCCAATAATTTTGACTTTATATGCTTAGGCTTATAGGTCGTTGGCTTCTTTTTGTTTATTCTAGCTAAGGTTTCTTTTGTTCATTGTAGTCATGGGTTTACTTTTATTAATAGTCCCATTTTGTGTAATTGTGTAGCCTCAATCCCTATTATAATTATTAGATTGATATTACTTTGATTGGTTATATGGCCAAAAAAAGTGGGAGCTTCCTAAAGGGTTTAATAATGCCATATGAAAATTAGACTTACATGGAACCTAAAAATTAACCTTCTAAGTTAGGGTTAAGGTCTAGCAATTAGAGACTCTCATACAGATACCCATCAAAATAATTTAAAGAACCATTAATGGTTAAGGTTCTCTTTTCTTAACATAGGATAAATTATATTTTATTTTGTATATGAACCATTAATGTAGAATAAGAGCATAAAGAAGTCAAAATGATATCGAGTAAAATAATCAATGCTTTAATATTAATTGATGTACGAAGAAAGTGCAAAAAAGAGATAATTAAAGGTTAACATTAGATTAAACCTTTAAAGAGATTTCTAAAATTTACCATATTAAGGATATTAGTGTTAAAAAGGAACTCATATATTATTTATCTAATAAAACTAAAAACTTGATTGATAACTATTTTAAATAGACCAATTACAAAATATCCTATTTATAACAGTCTCTAACCCCAAAAGATAATGACTAATAAAGAAAAAAAAACCATTAATATTGAAAATCCTAATCTTAAGCCTAAAAACTCTTAATAATATCTTAAAATCATTAAGATCTTAAGACCAATAGGTAACAAGCTTATTCTTTAAATTGATAGAATCTACAAATGATATTATAATTACTTAGTTCTCAATAAAATCTTCATTAATACATAAAGAATCAATTAACTTTAACAAAACATGGTCATCAACTAGTGTTTCCTCATCATTTTGACTTATCTCTTCTTGATTAATAATTGTACTTGATTAACTATCTAAATGAAAAGACAAGTTAACACATCTTTATATTTAAATTTTGTATTAATGATTTCAATGAGTAAAAAATAAAAATTAAATTATTTTCCAACCTAATTTAAAATTTCATCGAACGTATCATCATTAAAGAATTCAAGTATTAATAAATTTCTTATATTTACCTATGGTTGATTTTTTAACTTACCGTATCTAAATTGATAATATTAAATATTCTTTTATCAATCAATTGCATTATCTTGAAGTTTAGATTATGCAAGATTTATCTTTTTCCCCTTAGGAACATCATTGTATGTAAAGTAAATCTTAGGTTCAACTAACTACTACACAAAATCTTTAACAAAGAAATCTTCATCAAAGATAGAAATATCTTTGAAATTAAGAACATATCTATAAATAAATTGATTGTGAGCAAAATTTTTGTCATAAGATTTTTTGTCTTCATGATCCTAAAATAACACTCTGAATAGAGTTTTTCCTTTATAATCATCATTGTTAACAAGGTTGCTCTAAACTCTATAAGATGACAATTACACAAGTCAAACATGTTCTAATACCAATTAACCCAGAACGAAAGTATAAAGACATTAAGATGATATCAAGTAAAGCAAATCTAAGCTTTAATAATAACTAAAAGACAGAAGTGAGAAAAAGAAATAATTGAAGGTCAACACTAGATTGAACCTTTAAAAGGGTCTTTAGAGTTTATTAAATCCAAGATAAAGATAACAAGTCTCAAAAGAGAAATTTCATATTATTCATATAATAAAACTAATTACTTAATTGATAACTTTTCTAAATAGATTGATTGTATAATTTCCTATTTATAATAGTTTCTAACCTTAAAAGATAGTGATACATTTGACCACATTGAAAGAGAAAATGTACATGTTACCAACCTTCCCTTAAAAGAGAAACTTTTATAAAGACATAAAATCCATAAGTAAGCATTATAATCTCAAACATCAACATCTAACATTTTTTTTTTTTTTGTAAAAAAAAACATCATAATATATATCAAATTAAGAGTATGTAGAGAACCAAACAAAAGGCAAATACACTTTTTTTCTCCTTCATCAAAAAGTCTTCCCCACATTTAAAAGGCCATCAATGAACATAAATAGACTTTAAGCAATTATGATTAAGGAATACCCTTATGGGGCTAATAAATAATTTAGATACCTAAAAAGGATTAGAGAAAATCCTTTTAGAAACATGACAAATTCAAGTAAGGGGACTTTTCTTTATCATTCTTAGTTTGTCAGTTGTTTACTTTCTTGCAATTTACTTACTTACAATCCATCTTTCTTTCTCTTAACAAATGGATTGGAAAAATCCAATAAATATGTAACCACCCTAAGTAATCTACTTTTACACTTTTACTTTTTAGCCTCTTTATTACCATTTAATTTATGTTTTTAGTACATTTATACTTTTTTCATTAACTATTTCTAACTTTTTTACCAAAGTCCTTTATGTTATTATTGCTTTGTTATTGAAATTTTGATTTTTAGCAAACATTAAAACACACTACATAAGCAAGCACTAAAAATCTTAAACTTAAGCCTAAATATTCTCAAAAATATCTCAAAGTCTCCTAATTAGTCTAAAATACTCTAAAAAAATATAAAATCATAATAATAAAAATTACAATATAATTGTAAAATAATTAAAAAAAAACATCCTTTATGATATGTCTCACATCAAATCCCTTTATTTGAAAAAAAAAAAAATGGCCTTAAGTATAGAACAAGGAACTAATGTCTTTCACACTATATAAATAAATATTTTAAGTAAATTAATGCCTTTAGAATGTACAAAAAAGTTCACTTATAGTTAACGATGCTAATCAACATAAAAACCAAAAAAACTTTTTTCAACTTGATTATCTACTTCAAGAAAATCAATAAATAATATAAGTAGAGAATTAATTAGATGTTAAAACTTATGGGTAACAAAATCATTCTCTGAATTGATAGAATTTACAAATAATACTATAATTGCTTAATTCTCATTAAAATCTTCATTAAGACATAAAGAATCAACTAACTTTAGTATAACATGGTCATCAACCAATGTTTCTTTATCATTTTAACTAATCTCATTTTGATCAAAAATTAATACTTGGCTAACAATCTTGATGAAAGGGCAAGCGAACACATTTTCAAATTTAAAATTTATGTTAATGATTTCAACAAGTAGAAAATAAAAATTAAATCATTTTTCAACTTGATCTAAAATTTTATCAAATATATCACTGTCGTAGAATCACATACTAATAAATTTATCATACTTACCTATAATCAAAATTTTGTCTTATTAGATCTAAATTGATAATATTAAATATTATTTTATCAATTAATTGCACCATTTTGAAATTCAGTTAATATAAGATTCATCTTTTTATCCTTAGGAAAATCATTATATTTAAAGTAAATATTAGGTTTAGCTAACCATTACACAAAATTTTTAACAAAAAAATCTCCATCGAAGGCAGGAATATCTTTGAAATTAACAACACGTCTACAAATATATTAACTATAAGCAAAATCTTTAGTACAAAATTTGTTGTCTTTATGATCCTAAAAGGATAATCTAAATAGAGTTTTTCCTTCACAATTATCATTGTTTAAAGGGTTACTTCGAACTCTGTAAGATGATATTAAAATAAGCCAAAAATATTCTGATACCAACTAATGTAAAACAAAAGCATGAAGATGTTGAGATAATATTAAGTAAGGCAAATCTAAACTTTAATAATAATTAATGCAAGATGGAAGCAAGGAAAATAAATAACCAAAAGTTAACATTAAATTAAACTTTTAAAAGAGTTTTTGAAATCTATAAATCAAGGATAGGGAAAAAAGAATTTTTATATTATTCATATAATAAAACTAATTACTTGATTGACAACTTTTCTAAATAGACTGATTACATAACTTCCTATACATAATGGTTTTCCAATCCTAAAAGAGAGTAACTAATAAAGAAACAAATAAGCATTAATATTGAACTCTTAAATCTAAAAGTTCTCAGTAATATTTCAAAATCTTTTAATTTGTCTAAAATACTCTAAATAAAATATAAAATCATAATAATAAAGATTACAACATTAATTATAGACTAATAAAAATTATTTTTATATTATATCTTATGTTAAACCTTTTCATTGAAAAAAAAAAAAAAACTTGTTCCTTAGTTGACAACTAAAAATTGATGTCTTAAACGCCTCAAAAACAAATACTTTGAGTAAACTAGTGTCTTAAGTATGAACAAAAAATTTCTCTTGTGATCAATGATGTTAAGTAAGATGGAAACCATACAAATCCATTTTTCAGCTTGATTGTTCACTCGAAAAAAATTTAAAAAATATTATAAGTAAAAAATTAATAAAATCCTAAGACCTACAGATTAAGAGATCATTTTTTGAATTAATAGAATTTATGAATAATATTATAATTATTCAGTTATTAAAATTTTTACTAATACACAATGAATTAACTAATTCAACCATAATGTGGTCATCGACCAGTATTTTCTTCTCTTTTTTCTTGACCGTTTTAAACCTAAATTTATAGTTTAAACAAATAAAAAAGAATTGAATATTTCCTCGGGTCCAATCAAAAATCTTATCAAATATATCATTATCCTAGAATTTAAATACTAATAAATTCTTCATCTTTACCTATGAGTGAATTTTCAACTCATCAAATCTAAATAATAAGATTGGGTATGATTCCACCAAGCAACTATGCCATCGTGGAGTTTAGAATATGCAAACTTCGTCTCTCTCCTCACGGACTTTAATATATTTTAAGTAAGCATCAACTTCAGCTAACCATCTTAACATCTCTAGTGAAGTTAATCCCGTTAAAGAAAGAGATACTTTTGAAATCAAGAATGTGATTACGGAAAAATTAACTGAGAGGGACATTTCTAATATGAAATCATTCATAGTCATAAACCCAATAAAACACACTATATAAAGTTTTCTTTTCACGATCACGTCATCGAGAGTGTTACTTTTAACTATGTAAGATAATATCAAATCATACAAAATCTCCTCTTGTACTACTTAACGTAGGGCAAATTTTTTTGGAATTTATCATATATATATATATATTTCTGAAAAGAAAATCTCATTTTATGGATAAATCAACTGAATATATTGAGCTTTGTTTTCAATTTCCATGGATGTCAGATCATGATTTTGCCTCGCACACTTGATGATCAATCGGTGAGTAGCACCCCTCCCAGGTTTTTTACGCATGTTATTGTTCCTTATTATAAGCAGCTTAAGCTTTTAGATATCAAGTAAAAAGTACATTTTGATGTGTTTTGTTCCCCAAAACACAACCAATGTCTTGGGTGTTTAGATCAGCCTCCTCCCCACAATGTGACCAAGCGCGTTCTCATTAAATCCGCTCCACTCGGTTTAAGCTTGTTGGGTAGAACTTGACTTGCTCCACTCCAAGCGCGTTGTTTTTCTCTTCTTCCGTATAGCACACGACGTCGTCAACCGGGCGAGTCAAAGTTATAATTTAGTCAAAGTCTTTTAGCGGCAGGGGAGTCAACTGTGGAATGGCAATCTGCCACGTGGCAGATGAATATTCAGACAGCCACCATCTTGTCCCCCAGTTCACGTCAGCCGGGTACCAGGTCAAATTGCTCGAGAGAAAAGAAACACAGTAAAAATATATATATAATAAAAAAAAACAAAAAAGGGTCTTCCCTTCTTTGACGGGGGAAGCAAAGCAGCAGAAAGTAGTTACAAAAACGAGAGACATGGAAATTACAGACTTCAATTCAATGCGTGTGGCTCTTCTTTTATTATCTCTGCAGCAGCCCAACCAAAACCAACGGCGACGACGACGTCCGCAGATGATCACTTTTGCCGTCTGATTGCATGTCGATGGCTCTCAACAGTCTGCTTAACCAGCAGTCAGCGGCGGAGAAGGCCGTCTCTGTTATTGGGATGGGTTATGATTTGACCAAAGACCTCTGGTTGTCGGCGTGCAAGCCGGGTCCTTCCTCGTCGAGGCTTATCGAGCTCGACCCGGCCCTGACCCGGGATCTCGTGCTTCCTGGCGGAATTGTTGTGGAAAACGTTCCCGGTGGGATCAAGTGCGATAAGGGGGAGCGTACCAGGCTTCGTTCCGATGTTCTGTCTTTTAATCAGGTCAATTACACTACTAAGCATGTGTGCCTTTCTTGTGTTGTATTGGACTGGGGACTTTTTCTTACAACTCAGAAAACCTTAGGATGATTTGGTTCTTAGGAGGATTATACATAGATCTGAATTTTCTTTATTTCCTTTCCTTTTTGTTTTTCTTTTCTTTTTTTTTTTTTTAAATTGCTTATTATGGTTTGAAAGTCGATGATGTTCTTCTGCTAGGACCCTTTTAAGTAAGACTAACATTTCGGTGAACTAATGAAATGATTGAAAAGCGCTTATGGTTTTGTACAATTGTGTGACACTGAATTTTACGTGTTTCTTCGTCGCCATTAAGTTTCTATTCATTGATTTGATTGTAGATGTCGGAGAAATTCAACCAGGAACTCTCGTTGTCGGGTAAAGTTCCTTCAGGACAATTTAATTCCATGTTTGAATTCAGAGCTGGCTGGCAGAAAGATGCAGGTTCCGCTAGGAGTCTTGCCTTTGATGGCTGGTTCATTTCATTATACAATATTGCGTTAGAAAGATCCCATATAACACTTTCCAACGAGGTAAAACAGGAAGTGCCTGCTAAATGGGACTCTGCTGCTCTTGCCGAGTGAGTCCTTTCAAGCTCAAAACTGGCAAAACTTTTTATGTTATTCCCATGATTTGAACGACAAGAAAAAGTCAACTACATAGTACATTGAATTCTTCTGGTTCTTCATGAGGTGTACATGTGTGTGTTTTAATTATATAGATACATATGTACGGTTTTACACTGGCTTGCTCTGAATTTCAACTCAATGGCTTGAAGAGCAAGGTAACATAAGCTTTTGATTAGCCCTCATGAATGGTATGAAGAGCCAATAATTTTGCATCATCCCACAAGAACATTTTATCAGTTTTCACATAAATGTTTTCGTGTTCTAGAATAACTTTTCTCTACTTAACATAATTCCTTATGCAATAGAATGTCGGCCAAAAATAACAACAAAGTCTTAATTTCAAACTTAATTGGGGAAGACATGAATATTTTCTTGTTATTCTATTCTTTTATGAACTTCAATTGGTTTGGGGTGTAGGTGTTTTAAATCCTTCCCAGTCAAATATTCCCAAAATTAAATGTTTGGTTATATCTTTCATAACATAAACTTTGGATTTTTCTGCAGTCTCTCTCTTCCCATCCCCACCCCCCAAAACAACAAAAAAGGGACATGTATGGAGAAAATATAAATTGATTTTTTCCGTCTGAATTTGGATGATCAACTGCCCTAATGTGGAAAATTTTATTCCCTCTGACATTCAATAGCATAATAATCCAGGTTCATTGAGAAATATGGCACTCATGTTGTTATTGGGGTAAAGATGGGAGGCAAGGATGTAATTCACATAAAGCAGTCACACAAATCACACCTTGAGCCCCTTCAAGTGCAGAAATTGCTAAAGCAATTAGCCGATGAGAGGTTTTCAGAAGATGCAAATGCTGCTGTATTAATGCAAAAACCAAAGGTAGATGGAATTTCAAAACCATGATAGCCATCACTGTTATAGTTTTTGTGCATACTGAAGTGATTCTAATATGTTTGTATATCACAAGGGTGTTTTGTCGTGTGGGAAGACAGAGACCCTTGTGCTTTACTGTTTTGAACAGTTGATGTCAAAAATTGAATGACTCTGCATGTAAATAAGCTTGTGCAAGTAACCATTTATATGAGGCTATGGACAATCCGTCTTATTTAGTTTTCTGTTTAATTGTTTCAGAGTGAACATCCTGTGTCCGGGGATCTCCGTGGAGCATCTGCTATTTCATTTAGGCCCCCAGTCATCACTTCCTCAAAGAATGGGGTGAGTTTCTTAGCTTTTAGATGTCACGACAGATTTTTCAGGCATGCAAGTTCAATTTGCTTTAGATAGAGCTAGAATATCAATTAATTATTATTTCTGATGCAGGATTTTACGAGCATTTCCATCCGGAGGGGTGGTGTTGACATCGGTCAAAATCATAATCAGTGGCTCTCAACTATATCAGAGTCACCAAATGTTATTTCAATGTCATTTGTTCCTATAACTTCCCTCCTGAGTGGTGTTCATGGCAACGGATTGCTAGGCCATGCAGTCAATCTCTACCTTAGATGTGGGTATATGCGTCTCTGCAATTAATTTTGTTCTCTCTATGACATGAGTGCCAAAACATGCTGTAGTTCTGTAATTAGAAAAAAAAAAAAAAAAAAAAAAAAGAGTTTTAGTGTCGTATAGTTGATGTCAACCACTTGATTTCTACCTTGCACAGCTTGGAGGCAAATCAGGAATTGTTGCGAATGAAACAGTTCTAAGCTTGAGAGTCCAGAATTAGCTGTGTTCTGTTTTAAGCACAATTGCCTTAATTTTAAGAAAGTAGCCCCATGCACGAATTTAGGCAGGTTGAGCCCACTTATAAAATCAAAAGCTATTTGCCCAGAGCAGGTGCTGTGTCATTTGGTAAATGATTCTCAGCATCCCTAGCACTACTCTGATTTTATCGCTTGATTACTATGTTGTAACCATTGTTGCTTACACTCATCTAGATGTCCAAGGGCATGAAACTATTTCTGAAACATATCTCATAGGTGGGAATAATGGATGTACATCTCCTTAACTTCATGCCCAATGACCATGGTCAATTGGATGTAGCTAATTCTTTTAATTTTTGACATGTGGCCTCATGTTCATCACTACTGCCTTGTTATATCTTTGCACCAAAGTTGATTTGCAATGTAATCTTGCAGATAAACCACCAATTGAAGAACTCCAGCTGTTTTTAGAGTTTCAGTTACCAAGGCAATGGGCTCCAGTGTATGGTGATTTGCCTCTTACTCTTAGGCCCAGAAAGCAGGCGTCCCCCACTCTTAGGTTTACCCTAATGGGCCCTAAGCTTTATGTGAACATGATGCAGGTATTTGTTATGATGCAGCAGCTAGAAATGCCTTTGGTTCTAGGACCTTGCAAATGAGTTGCTATTGCATGCTGCTTGTGGTTAATTCCCCTTGCATCGCTTAGAGGCCTAAAGTTTAGTTCACCATCGTACCACACTGCAGTACTAGGAAATGAACAAGTAAAAGGAAAATGATGAGAGATACAGTGGATCAGCCTGTAAGCCTATTCACATCTATTGGCTTGACATTGCCCTTCTTTGCTGCAGGATCCTCTTATGGTTTATCCAGATGTGTGATCTCAAGTTCAATGACCAAACAGATAAAGTTGTATTTAGTGCTGATGACTTCTTAGCTTGTTCCTCATTTGGGAGTATGTACATTTCAGGTAGATTCTGGAAATCGGCTGGTGACGGGAATACGTTTATACCTGGAAGGTAAAAGAAGTGACCATTTGGCTATCCATCTCCAGCATCTATCAACCCTTCCCAATACTGTCCAACTCATAGATGACCATTGCTGTGAGCCCATTGATGAACCTGTGGAACGGGCCTACTTTGAACCTGTCAATTGGAGCATCTTCTCACATGTATGTACTGCCCCAGTGCAGTATAATGGATCCCGGATTGATGACCCCGCTTCTATTGTGACAAAGGCCTGGTTTGAGGTTAAGCTTTTTGGGATGAAAAAAGTTCTGTTCTTGAAGCTTGGATTCTCAATGGTCGCATCTGCAAGGATACGCAGGTCAGAATGGGATGGACCTTCGACACTGTCAAGGAAATCAGGGATGTTCTCCATGATCAGCATGAGGCTCAGTGCAAGACTGAATCCACCCGAGCAGCCAGTGAAAGCAGATGTGAATTCTGCAGTTTTTACAGGAGGTCCACCCTCACCACAAAGGGCGCCAAAGATGTCAAACTTTGTGGACACAAAGGCAACGGTGAGAGGCCCTGAGGACCCGCCTGGGTACTGGGTGGTTACTGGAGCTAAGCTGTGTGTGGAGAGTGGTAAAATCTCAGTCAAAGCAAAGTATTCATTGTTAGCCATAATGTCGGAGGAGACAATGATGCTGATGTGAGAAAACCCACAACTCCTGATATTCCACGGCAAATACATAACAGATTATATATTCTATTTCTGTGACATACTTCTTCCAAGGTTTATCATACTGGATCGAACCGGCCGGACTGATAAACTTTTGATCCAGACTAGTTTGCCTCTTAGAAACCATTGATTTTGTCAATTGGTGACCAAACCGGTTGGACCATAAATTAATTAACTGATCACAGTTTTTCGTTCTTGTTCAATTAATGGAAAATCTAACGACGTGGCACTTATAAAAGAAGTCATCTCGTCTTCAAAAAAAATGGTGTGAAATTATAGAGGTAACAAATTTAGAATTCGAGTTTAAAAAAAAATATAAATGATAATCTATTCCAATAAGTCAATAGTGGTATTATATGATTATTTTTTCTCTTTTTAGATAAGTAGTCATAAAAAGTTAAAAAAAATAATATTTATATGATATATTTATATGCATCCAATATAATCGTATAAAATTATATATTATACTATATTAATATTTATTTTTTAATTTAAATTATTTTATTTATATTAAAATATCTTTTTTTTTTTTTAACCAAGAAGTGAGATGAAGGGGTTTGGGAGGGGGAGAATGAGTTTGCTGAAGATATGTATTTTTATTTTTGATATATTTGTATATTTTTTATGTCTATTTTATCACATTTAATATTATATTTAATAGTTTAATTAATTTTTGTCTAAAAAAATTTATCTTTTTAAAATAAAATTTGAAAATATAAAATTATTTTTAAAAAATTAAAAAGATTTAAAACTACATTTAAATTTTTCAAATAACTTGTTTTAAAAATTTTGAGTGTATGAAATTATAATAATTGTGATATTTATTTTAATCATTCATTACTTTTTTTTCTTATAAAAATATTCATTTTTATATTTTTATTTTTCTAAATAATAAAATTTAAGTGATAAATCGATAAGATAAAAACTTTTATATCATTTAATCTTGATAATATATCCTATTTTACCTCTTGCATTACTCAAATTATAATGCATATGTTCTATTTTGTGTGATTCTAAGAAACTTCCCTCTCTCCCCGTTGCGTTAATCTGTTTTCTAAGCTCTCTAGAGTCGCTCATCTGTCAAAACAATATTATATTGAATGTGTCCAGTCAGTTATCCCGAGGAAGGACGAATAGAAAAGAACACAGAGTAGACCGAGTACAGACCAAGGGTGATAGGAAAGTTCTGTTGATAAATTTTTTTTCAAATATTATAAATATTAAAAATGACTAATTTAATATTAATATAAAATAATTAATTATATAATAAATAAAAAATTATATAAATTAAAAGTAACATATATGTTTGTATAACATAGAAAGATAAAGTAATGTGATGTGTATATATAAACAAAGTAATAAATAAAAATATAAAAAATATCAAATAATAAACTAATTTTATTATTTAAAAAAAAAAAGTGGAAAAACTTAAGAGTGTGCCCATTTTAAAGTCAAAATCACGGTGGAATGATGATTTAGAAGTTCTAAAATTTTTCTGGTTTTTAAGATTCAGTTTTAGGTATGTTCCTTTCCATTTCAATTAAGTTTTAAACTTTATTTAGGTAACACAATTTAATTCCTTTTATAATTATTTGGATAATTAATTTCTGTCTCTAATAAGAAAATTCAATTTTTTTTTATTACAAAGCTTGTTAGGATTTATAAGAATAAAAGAATTATTTTTATCATATAATTCACAATTTAATACACTTTTTAATAAATAAAAAAATTAAATAATAAAATATATAATTAGAGTAGATCTCCCTGATAGAAAAGAATTTTGGCTGTATTACAGTTACACGACGCTGCATAACCCTTGACCTGACAAGATTATTGAAGATTTGCACGTGCCTATCAATATATATAGAGAGAATTATAGTTAAATATATACTACATATTTTGAACCCAATTAGTAATTTACACATGCATGGCCAAGGAAAAAAAAAAAAAAAGGATAAGGAAATACATTTCTTGAGGATTGTGACCCATTAAACAAAAAGGGACATAATTGCATAAAACTTAGCAGCATTGTTTAGACAATCACATCCATGTTTATTTCTTTTGATATATAGACATCAAAATTCACATTTTATGGGGATTTGAAGGAGTTAAGAGTTTGAATCTCACTTATTTCAAATGATTTGTTCTTGTGGTTGACTACTGTATCTCTGGTTCTACCAACTTGCAGAGGGGGATGATAATGCAAAAGCATTAGAGGAAAGACCAGATCATAAACTTTTTCAAAGAATTAGTTAATTCATGATTTATTTATTTATATTTTCTATTTAAGCATGGCACAACTAGTAGGACGTTTTATGAAATTTGTAATGAAAGTGTTTCTATCCTTGTCATAGAAGATTAATTATGGAAGTTAAAATTTCAATAAACTTCTATACTCTCCAACATTCCACCTTCAGGAAAATTCTATAATGATGCCCAGATATGTAATAACACTACCCCTTTTTGTGGTTTGTTATTGATGCTGCGGACATTTGGTCCTTCCTCGTGGATAGCACCCAAACTTCAATGAAAAACTTAAAAAGAGAAAAATGTACTCTCGTTTTACTTTGGTGCAAAACGTTTTCTAGCTAGAAACTATATTCCAGCATTGTGAGATAAGGCTGAGTTTATTGAAGATTTATGATTAAAAGGAGATGGCAAGTCCCTTCTGTTACGGTTAGAAAGGGATCTTGTCTTAGCAGCACGGCAGAGTGCGAACCAGAAGTCAGCAGAACACTACTGAAGCGTTCATTGATAGTCCCTCTGAATTGAGAATGGAAGACATATATAGAGAGTCAGAAAAAATAAAAATGATGCGTAGTTGGTTGGTTCGATGCATGCATGTTCTCATTGTAGATCATCGGGCATACACGAACTCATTGTTGTTTTGGCTTGCTCTTGCATCTGCTCATCTTCTCCAGGGTGCCAAGTAACAGAGGAATGCAAATTCCTGGCGACATGTCCACTCTGCATCTTTTAGAGACAGGAGGTCTCACAGTCACTACAGATATCCCCTCTCCTCGGTCTTGGTGGATTCTGCGTGGAAAGTACAAGCCTCCATCGCCCGGTCGGATTCCAATCAGCCGGCCTAGTGGCACACTGTGGTCTTGGAAGAACGACGCTGTGGACTGGTCGAAGCAAAATTAAATCAATTCCAGTGAATGTAATTTTACAACTTGTACTTTCTTGTCTGTGCTTTGGTTTCTCTCGATGGTTGTTTCAATTATTCTTCAGTGAAGTAGTCGAAGGTTGAAGGTTCTACTCAGCAACCTAAAACTTGAGTTCACGCCTAACACTTGAACTTTGCTTGAATAACAAAGCAGAGTAGAGGGAAAATGAAAGAGAGTGGAATGACGGGAAGGAGGAGTGAAAGAAGCAAAAATTTTTCATCCTCTCTACATTTGGGAAGGGTATTGTGAGAAAGAAAAATTAATTTTTTTTTATATATATTTAAAAAGAATGAAAAGTTCAGGGGAAAGAAAATAATATGTACTGAAATTCTAACTATGTCCTTGTACTAAAATGGATTAGGGTTAATAAAAAGAGTGTAATTTATGAGTCAAGTATAAAAATTAATGATTTCTTCTTAAATTAGGAGGAATGAATTTAGTAAATCATTAAATTTTCCTCTGTCTAATTCCCTCTTCCAGCTTCCCTTTTTTTTTTTTTTTTTTTTTTTATATAAATTTCCGTACAATGTAGGGAGAAAGCGACACCAATAAAGGAACAGGCTTGTACAAACAAAAGAATTGAAACTCGTGGAATTGAGGTGAAGCAACGAAGTGAGTATTAGTGGTTATCTTGTAAAATAATGATGAATAGCCCAATTATTAGTTCCCCATTTTATTAAAATAACAAAATAAATGTGTCTTTTCACATTCTTTTAAGTTTAATTAATGATTATTAATTATAGTATTTTTTTATTACCTACAAAATAAAAAAATTTATTGTTATAAACTAAAAAAATAAAATATATTAAATATAAATTTTTTATATATTAAAATTTGTTGTTTACCTTTTAGATGATTTTAAAATTTATTATTGAACTCCAAAAGAATGATTAAATAAATATATTTTTTAAAAATAATTATGATTAGATTATAATTATAAAATAATTATTATGTAAGTATATTATTTTTAAATTATTATTAATTAATACACTTTGAAAATAAGATATTGATAACAATATTAGAACTACATATGCTATGATTTTTTTATAAAAAAAATAATTTATTCAATTGATAAAATAAAGAGATAATAAGTATTTGTCAAAAAAATTATTAAGAATGAAAATTAAAATTTTTGATTTTTAATTTTTTTTAAATAAAAAATATATAACTCGTTTGAGTGAGATTATCAATAAGTATTTTTTATTAAAAAAATAAAAACATTTTCTTTTAAAGAGCACAAATTTAAAAAACTATAAAATAAAAATTTTTATTTTTTTGAATTGTTTAAATTTTAAATGTAACTACATTATAAGTTTATTTTTCTTTTTCTCCCTCCAAGCACTTCTTCTGTCTTTTCATCACTTTCTTCCCTCTCTCTTTTCTCTCCCTATCCGCTCCTCTCTCTTTTCTATTTTTTATCAATTTTTTGTGATTCTATTTATTTTTTAATTTAATTATATTATAGATATCTCTTTTCTCTCTCTCTTTCTTAATATTTTCTTCCTCCTTGCTTCTCTCTCCCCCTTCTCTCCATACTCGCTCCTCCTCTCCCCTTTCCCTTCCCATCATCTTTTTTTTTTTATGAGATCAAATTTTATTTTTATCTCAATTTATAAAAATTATTCTATTTCTATTTTAAATTTTTTATTTTTTAAATTTTCATATCTAAATCACATTTCTTTTCATAAATTTTAGAATTACTTTTTCTTAATTTTAAATTTTTATTTTCACCTTAATTTCATTAATTTTTTAATTAAATTTCATTCTTTTCATGTACAAGCCTTGAAAATCTGAAAATTATTTGGTGAAATTTCATTTAAGTTTTGTACTTATTATTGTAAAATTTAGTTTTGTATTGTATTATTTTAGTTAAATTGTTAACACATGTACTTTTGGTGAAAAAAAATAAAATAGATAACAAATAATACTAAATTAATAACAAAAAATAATAGTATAAAATTGATAATTTAACTAAATATACTTTAAATTAATTCGTCACAAAAATTCTTAAATATAATTGTGTGTGTATATATATATATATATATAAGAATTTTAAAGAAAATTACATCGTATCTTTAGTTAAAAGTTCCCATTTATTAAAATTATTATCGTAAATAAATTTTGTTTTCTTATATTATTAGTCATGATCTTAGTATTTTAATTAATTTCTCATTAATTACTAGGATATACTATTATATTTTAACCGTTATAGTATATTTAATAATATCTAATATTAGTAATATAATAATATTATTACATGGACTTCTCCTTAATTTCTTCACCTTATTTCCCTTGATCCTAGCCTTCTAGGTGCCTTCTGTAATGGGGTTAAACTTTGGCTTAGTGGTACATAATCACATTGAAACCTTTGTTTAACCTAATGTATCGTATTAAAGATAATCATAACAAATGGTTGACAAGGCAGGAGAAAGTTTCTCCAGGATTGTAGGAATAAAATTTAGGTTGGCAGCATTCCCTAACACAGCAAGCTTTTATTGGAATTAATAACAATTTATTTTTTTTTTAAGTAAATAGCATGGTTAATAGGTCCACACTAGCATGGCAGTACCCTACTTTTTATATTTCTCGGAGTCGTTCCAAAAACGCAGCAACTCAAACATCACACCACTGCTACTCACTCTTCTTTCTTCTTTTAGTGTTCTTTCCTTAACATCAACAGCTTAAACCACCGCCAACCCCATTCTCTCCGCTATACTGCTTACAGAGAGAGCACGAGAGTCACAGAGATAGAGAGAGACGAACCACAAGGTAATCCAACGGGAAAAAGAAAATTTAAGTCGTAATTTCAATTTTATCTTTTGTTGAAACATCCAATTTTTTGATCCCGCTGTTTCTTCCATTGAGACATTTCCAATTTTCATTTTAGCCAAACATTTTAGACCAGTTATGAATATGAAAATTAATAAATATTCATTTAATTTCTGGTTATTTTTTGCGTTAATTTTTTTTTTTTTTTTTGTTCGTCCTACATCAGAAACTGTTGGCCAAGATGAAAAGGGATAGATAGGATGAAACCTCGATGTCTAGCTAAAACATTTTGATGATAAAGTGATTGATATCCAATGATAGGGTGGGCACAGAAAGGTTGGTTAAACCACGTTGATATTTCTAAGTTATAACATGCCGCTAAATGTTAATTTTCATTTATAAGCATAAATCAATTAGTTTGGAAATTAATAATAAATTAAAAGAATTTAAATTAACTAATTTTTCGGGATGATGAATTTTATTTACTATCAACATATCAAGAACCTAACAAATAACACACATAAAAACAATGGATAAAAATATGAAATAAAAATTAAGCTGGATGTGAAGGGAAGGTTTACGAAACTTTTGATTATGTATGTGATATTCAAAAATTTAGGGACTAAATTACAAAATGTACTAAAAGTTGTTACTTATTGTGGAAGAGTCAAAACCCTTGATAAATATCTCTTTAATACCATCACATCAGGCTTTTTAGGCCTCTGCTCTTCGCTATCCTAAGTAATATAGTTCAGGTTTGTAAGCCCGAAAGTTTTGAAGATAAAAATCTCAAAATAAGTAAAGTTTGTTCTTAAACTTTAGGTTAGATTATGAATATGTTTGACAAGGAAAGGAATTTCACTCAAAATTTCTAAAGTAAGAGGTTACCTCAGTATCGAGATTGGAGGATGGGAGACACGAGAAACTATGTGACAGCGTGCGCAAGGAGTTTGGTTCTGTTGGAGTGACCTTCAAGCTCTCAACCGCTCGAAGTCTCTTGTTCATAATCTCCAGCCCGAGAGGCCATCCATTTGATACCTTATTGACCTGGGAAATGACATTTGTCTCTGAGAAGCATCAAAAACCCAAAAAAAAAAACCAAAGACAAATTCCACTCACACGATGTTACAATTCGGCTCTCACACAGTTATGCAATTGTTTCATTTTGTCTACAGCAAATTGCTACAACATATGTGATGGAAGTTCTTCTACCGACTTGAGAATACTTTCAAACATTGAAAGAAAGCTAACACAGACGCTCCTCGTTGAAGTTATGAAGCTAATTTGTAAGCCTAACAAAAGAAGGCGGTTACAAACATTAAAGGGGAGTGGCCACGCATTGCAAAAATTACATGTAAAGGGGAGTGGCCACGCATGGCACTTTCAGTCTGTGGGATGAGGTTAGGAGAAGTATGATAAATGCTCAAACACCGTGCAGATTTCCCCACTTGTTCACCGATTCGGTGAGGAGAAAATTTGCTGCGGTCCACTGTCTCAACCTATTCTTTCCGATGCTTTTCTCACAGAACAAGCAAACCGTTAAGAGTCCCATGGGGCAACAAGAAAACGTCCGAAGTCCGAGCAATACAATCAAGCAGTCATTAAGCTAAAGCAAAGACGCAAACAGAGCTATCAATCATCATTTAAACCTAATACGCCAAAACAAATTATCCCGAGGGTTTCCCGACCCCACCCATTCCGCAGAGAGAAGGGGAAAGCGAAATTTGGAAGAATGCAACAAACAGCAACTACAAGCAGATTTTCTAGTTAAGAAACGAGAAGAAAATAAACCCAACAAAAGCTTATGAACAATCAACACACCGATAAAACAACATTTAACAGAAACAAAGTTGCAACTCTCACCTCTGTTGTTGCCATGGTATATGGGGGTACACCCAGGAAAGAAATCGAAGGTGATACGGCACCTGCACACAATGAGAGGATCCACACACAGGAAATACAAGGAATTTATTTGACAGCACCCAGGAACCAATGAATGACTTTTAGGTGGCGTTATAAATTCCTCCCCCAGCCATTCGGCAATGGAGTTTATGTCTTGGGTCCCACGTGGATGCTTGATTGTTCGGCTAGTTGACCCACCTTTTTTTTTTTTTTTTTAAAGAGAAATCATACGATATACATAAAAAAGAGGGAGAGAGAAAAATATAATTTGAAATTGTGCCTCTCCCCCCCCCCCACCCGGCGACACAAAATTGGTAGGTTAAATTCTCTAGACGCGCGGTCTAATGA
Source organism: Bruguiera parviflora (assembly GCA_019804595.1). Lineage (NCBI taxonomy): Eukaryota > Viridiplantae > Streptophyta > Magnoliopsida > Malpighiales > Rhizophoraceae > Bruguiera > Bruguiera parviflora. Next base: position 9,327 of record JAFFZT010000164.1, on the reverse strand, counting down.
ACATCACATCTTACCGCCATGTAAAAATAGACCATTTTGTGAGTTGATAAAAAGAAAAAAAAAAAAAACCAATTTTTTCTTTTCCTTAAGGTCTTGTAAGCAACAACAACAACATTAATAAAAATTTAAAAAAAAAAATCAAAGAGTTAACTTTTGCTCTCTCGACGTTTGAACCTTTAGACTTCTAAGGTGAATATCTTTAATCTTAATTGCCGAGGCCTCTTGGGATAGAATCAAGGTGTTTGCTTAAATTTTATTTAATCATTTATTAAGATTGTTATTAAACCATTATCTTATTACGCTTTGACCCGAGAACATCTATTTTCTAATTCATTGCTTTAAATCTATCACGAAATACTTAGACTATAAATTTTATTGAAAGATTCATAGAAAAACTAAAGGAAAATACTTATAAATTCAGTTTTGTTATACAAAAGATAATTAATTTAATTTTTTTTCCTTTTATGTGAGCACTAGCACAATTTTTTGAAAAAAAAAAAACTTTTTTTTTCCAAAAGGTTCAAAATAGAGTTTCCAAATTACCCTATTAATCTAAACCCAAATATTTCCTAACTACTTTTTTCCTTAATTTTTGAGATGTTATTTTACATTTAATTTCTTGGTTTATGCTAACTCTATTATAAAATAAAATATTATTTTGAGGGAACAAATTGGTAAATTTGTAGGCCCCACAAGTTAAAAAATAATCTTTTAAAATTTTAAAAAATTTTCACCCGAAAACACCTACAATAATAAGGATGATAAAATATGAAAAAAAAAGTATAAAAAAAAATGTGGAGTTAGTAGTCAAAAAAGTAAACCGAAGCACTGTTATGTATTTTGTAGAACTTGTTACTCTTCTTGTTATATCAGTTGCACAACTAGTGTTTTTAAGTGAAAAACTTAAATTTTAAAAAAGAAAAAGAAAAAATTTATTCTCTGCAACCTGTCGCCAGCTTACCCCAGATGCTCTCTGTCTTTCTCTCTCTCTGCCCACATGCCATTTCTCTCATTTTAAATAAAATCAATATTGATCATGATATGATTATATTTAAAATATAGCCAAATTTATTAAAAAGGGCAACATTAAAATATGAGAGGTATACATCAAATAAAATACTCATTAAATCTTAGAAACATGTTATAGATTGGTGAAATGCAAATAATTTTACAAAAATGATGATAATTAATAACAATAATAACAAGAAATTTTTAATCTCAAATTAATTGACATTAATTATATAAATTCTTTTTTACCAGTTCATTCTATTAGAAATCAAGTTTAATTTGAAACATAAGCATTTGAAATCTCGTATAACAAAACGTTCATAAGTCAACTGGTTTGTCTTCTTACTCTTCTCTCATCATTCATTTGAATTTGGTCTCATTTTTATTACAGTATTAATAAGTTTATGTTAAATATATCTAAATTAATGAAAATGTTATATTCTCAATTTATCTCTAATTAACGTTATATGTATTTTTCTATAAATATTCTTTTTTCTAATTTGATCCTTCCTCGAGTGGCTGAAAATTTATCGAAGCATTTTTATATATATACTACATTCATGTTTTTGGGCATGTTGTTTTTCAACAGCTGAATATTCACTGTTACACAATATCATTTTCTAATTTTTGTTAAGTCTTACCTTTAATTTAGTGAAAATTTAATAATTACATCAGACTCTAATTGTACATTTTTATTTTAGTCATCTAGTCCTCACTGTATAAAAATTGTCCTTCTATATATTTTCATCACTTTAGATGATGAAGTCATTTATTATAAAATTGTGCCTTGTTTTTTGAGATTTCTTCCAATATGTAATTTGCAAAGCTAATTTATTTATAATCTCATCTATCAAGATGATATTATTATTACATAACAAGCACAATAGGACATCAGCTTGAATATATCTTTGTCATCACTTCTTGATCTAAATGTGTCCAATGGATAATATATTAATCATAACAAATAAAATTTCATTATCTTGTTATTAAATTTTTTATTTTAATTATAAAAATATTAATATTTAATATCACATATATATTATTTAGTATTATATAATAAAATTTTATAAAAATATACTAAGTTTTTATATCAAATTTATATGGGATATAAAATATTATATATTTAATAAAAATTATGTTATGTTTATTTATATTTATTAAACAGTGTGTTTACGTAATTAATTTCTTGCTATTATTATTATCAACGGCTGGAATACCCAAAACTCCTATTCGTATATCCTCAAGGGCATCGGAGGATACATCATACTTGAGTGGGAGTAAGTGCCCCACTCAACTCCAAATTTTGAGAAGAGATTTATATGAATTTTACTATTTGTTCTACTTAAAATAAAAGTTTTGTCCACTCTCATTTGAAAATTTTAATAAGAAAAAAAATCTCTTCCTTAGATAAACTCTAAAATATTTCACAAATACATATTTTTTAATTATAGTTTAAATGGACACACGATATTTTGTGATATTATTCTTTTTATTCATTTTCTCTAAATTCTTATATATTTTTTTAACCAATAATCTCAAAATAAATCTTTCACATGCAAAATTGAGATTTTTTTATAGCTTTTTTGTGCAACAATAAAAATAATAATAACATTCCTACTATATCTTTTACATATTTTATCTCTAAATTGAAATTACTTAATCATTATTCTGAACGAAATTTTGTTATATTAAAAAAATCTAGGTTTGGAGGTACGGTAGTTAAACTATTGTGTTTCTTCTTATTTAATGAAATTTTATGTTCTTATAAGAATATCGTTTAGCATTTTTTAGCATTTTTTGGCATAACTTATATATATATAGAGAGAGAGAGAGAGAGAGAGAGAGCGTATACTTACATCTCTCTTTGAATGTACATGTGAGTATTATCTTATCTTTACTGACAAAATTTTCTGGATCCCGCATTGTTAGGAAGAGTTCCCCATCAACAGAAGAGGCCCTGGACACATGCTACGAAGGCCCGACTTGAGCACCAAGTCGTGTCATCCTCTAATCCCTCGAGGGTTGCGATGTGACTAGCCCGACGTGACCAGTATCACAGCCCATGTCCTGCAAATCAGCTGAATATCCTGACATTTCTCACCTCAAATCAAATGGTGTCGCCCCATTAAATGTCCATTAAAATGCACTAATGTGCCAGCCTGCCTTTGGAGCCCCATGAATACTCTTCCCAGACTCTTTCTCTCGATCCATTTATACCTTACTCCCTCGGGTTGACTAAAGTATCAAGTTCTAACATCAGTCTAAGCTCTGATGTCACTCGCCTCCTCTATCCTTACGAGTGCTCCGATTCACAGGTTGCATAAATCGATACCTCATCAGATATACAGGGCACGTTCGTTAAGTTGGCGACGGTAGCAAGTTGATCACAATTTTAGTTTCAGGTGCACCAAAGGTCCCACTTGAAGTTTTATCGGTTTGAGCTTACAATAAGTTTGGTTTCCTGCCATGGAAAAACATTGCAACGTTATAGCAAATTTCTATGTAATTAAATACCCGTATTTCGTATTGATTTTAAAACAGAACAATTCAATAAAATAGCTTTTTTTTTTTTTTTTTGAAGAAATAAAGTAGCTCGTATAGCATCAAGTTTTTCATATGATCATGGAAAATTGGTGGCTATGTTGATGCCACATCAAAAAATACCATTAACTATCCTCCCACGGCACCTAGTGAGAGACGCAAATTTGCGGTTTTCAGGTAAGGTTTACAATACTGATCCAGACTGTATGTACTATGCTAGTTTCTCTCAAGTTTATCTTTAAGGTGTTCTTCACGGTTAAAACAAGATTTTAAAAATTAAACTAACCATTAAATTAATCTGCATAATTTTTTTCTCAAGTGCTATGTTGCTAAATTTTTAACTAATTTAAATTAGAAAATCATGATCAATTCACCAACTTAATTATTAGTTGATAAAATTAACAATTTTTAAAAATAAGTGAAATCAAATCAAAGTTTAATTTTTGATTTTATTAATATGACCGACTAATTTAATCTTATTTTAAGATTTTTGAGTTAAAAAAATTTAAAATTATACGTGAACATTATCTAAATATTAATGAAATTCATCATAAATCAATCAATTAGTGTTTATTGTCTTGTAAGGAAAATGCAGTTCAATTTAGACTTTGTTAGTTGAAACAATCACGGTTTTCATATCCAGGGATTTTATGCTCTAGCTAGTAAAACGCCTACAAAGCAAATTATATTAGCATGCAACTTCATTGCAAAGAAATATCATTGCAGCATTCAACAAGGTGGGAATTCTAGGGTTTGTGGCGTAGGTCCAATGTGGCAGGTATGATGATTCCAAGCATGTGTGCCCTACTAAAAAATGTACTTTACGTCATGATATGTCCTAATTGCTAATTTAATATCGGAACTTCGTTTTGTAATGGTAAAAAAGGTGAAGAAATAATGTAAGCAAATGGGCAATATAATGGTACAGACCACATAAATTTTCATGGTGGTATGGCAACAGAAGTTGGTCACAATTATGCCTGCCACATTGATTCCTTTCTTGCCATTTCCCCCACGGCATACGCAACATCATAGTTGTTTGTCCAATTAATTTTTTTAATTTGATGGGTCATTATTCTTGTTGAATGGGCTCCACCCCCATAAAGATTCAGAAATCGCAGTGCAAAAGCTGCAATTGTAGTTTATTTTCATTATATTTTAATATATTTATTATTTTCACTCATATTTTTTTAAATATACTAAATAAATAATTTTGCATTATATAAATTTATTTCCTTATTTTTTATTTCAATCAAACCTTAATTAAATTTTTTATACTTGTATTTAAATATATATATATATATATATATATATATATATTCATGTGACATTTCCCTTAAGACGGCCCGCCATTCACGGAGCAAGTGACCAGTCCATTCCACATTTATAGCTGGCAAATGCATGATTTTGAATGTTCAATAGATATTATCGCTTTCCCCCTGTCACTTCTGTTTGAAAAAAAAAAAAAAAAAAAACATATATTCATGTTACATTTCCCTTAAGTCAGCCCGCCAGTCACGGTGCAAGTGACCAATCCTTTTGTACTAATTGCCTATGTTGACGTTGGCCGTGGTTTACCATCTAGACTTACCCCCACCACCCTGTGTCCATCCTCAAAATGTTGCTTAGAACAAATTTATTTAATCGTAAATTATATAATAAATATATATTTTTTAATTTTTATAAATTTGATTTCTTCTTCAAATTAAAACCCAAAATTTGTAAATAAAAAGTTAATTTTTTAATTACTGAGATGGTTTTTAAAGAACAATAGTGAAATTAAAATTGATGAGTGACCGAAGCTAACAACTGTAACGCTAACCAGTTAATGCATTAGTTGCACCTTAAGGCTTAGTTTTAGGTTATATTTCATTGAATTCATATCTACTAATTAACAATTTATAACTGCTAGCAAGAGAATTGAAAATTCAAAGGAAAGATAGCAGCTTCTGGTTGGTGAACTATTAAACCAAATGCTCATCTAGTTCATAAAGGCCGCACCTTTCGATACATTGGACCCCCGTTTTTGTTGCATTCGGTGTCCCCCTTTGCATTCCTCTCTCTATATCTCTCGAAATTTTTTTTACCTCTCGAGCAAGCATTATGTCAAAGTTAGGAAATTACTATTTTCTCGAAATCTTGAATTTTAATTATATAAAGGGAAATACGAGATTGAATAGAATAAAAAAAATATTTTAATTGAGAAACTAACAATCTAATAAGTCCCATAATAAAAAAAAAATAATGATGATAATAATAATTCAACATCTCAAGGCTCAGTCGTAGCCTATGCCTTCCGGCTTTCGATGATCAGACCTAAGAAGGGCAGGCGGCCTAATTCCGATCAAGGAGAAATTCCCCCAGAAAGTGTAGAGCCTTAGTTTCCCGCAGAAAAAATAGCCAAGGTCGGTGGAAAAGGAATAGGAAAGCTTTTTGGATAAAGGAAGCATTCATACTCGACCCGCGTCTGGACGCCCCTTTCGGGCTCACTTCCTGACAACCCAGCCCACAACAGGAAAGGAATGATGCAAGATACGAATGAAATTGGAAACAATGAAAACTCAATGCGTCAATAAATCTTTCCTCTCAGCAAGATGGATTAAGTTGCTCATTTTTTTCTCGCAAGATTGACTAAGTGCTAACCAAGTGCTACCCAAATTAATACTCAGAATCCAACTCCGTGACAACAGGCACTTACTAAACTTCACATTATGCTAGTGCCTAGAACTAGCAATGGCACAATCCAGAAAGTCAAGTTGATAGTCTTAGTTATCATCTTATCTGCTCGTTGATCATCAATCATCGCTATTTTTGTGCCGCATGACAAAGGACCATATCATGACAGTACGGAGAAGGCACTCACTTGGGCTATGCTCATAAACTGGTCCATTGTATTCTATAGATTAGGATTCAACGAGTGCAGAGATACCACGAAGGGACACTCCCATCATTAAACGCTTCTCCTCCCCATATGTTCCAAGTAAAATGGTGAGCTTCATGTTCAAGAATAGCTTTTGGCCTAGTTCGGTAGGGACCCCAATGGCTTAAATGGTTAGGAAGCTAGGATTTAACACTTTCCATTTAACACTTAAATGGTTAGGAAGCTAGCATTTTAACAGTAAGTCTAGATCGCCTTTCTCTTCATTTTTTTTTTGTTTTTTTTGGTTCTGCTTGTAGCTTCTGATCACATTCTTTTGAAGAAATGAATTAATGCCTTGCAAAGTAACAGAGAAAAGGAATTCGAGCAGCACAATCTACTAATTTCACCCGCTGTATATGTCATTGATCTAAATGTTGAAAACAGAAAAACCAAGGCAATACTTTGCTGACAACTTGTCAAAGCAGGAAACTATGCAAACATTTGAACAAGATCACAAGGAAAACCACTAGAGGAACGAAAAATGAACAAAATTTCATATCTTCGTATATCCCTCATAAAAATATAAAATTTATGACAACATTACTTGATAGCTGCAAGCGAGAGGATTTTCCCATAAACCAAACACTCATGGCACGTACTGCCCATCCTGCATCTCCTGGAAATCATTCTGGTTCTGGTATCTTCCAATGTTACCGTTGTACTTGTAGGGGTTCCCATTGGTGCTGTAATAGCCCTCTGGATGACCTCGGTCCTGGTTATTTTGGTAGTAATTTTTCTCATTACTAATGTCATGATAGTACTTGCCATTTTCCAAGAACCTGGTGTCACTCATGCCTTGTTTTCCAGTGTTGCTGTACCCATTGGCCCCGCGGTAGTATTTGTTCTGGTTGGACGTTGTGGCGGAGCCAGTTTCCTGGAGGCTTGTTTCACCAAATTTCTCCGGTTGCTCCTCGTAAGCATCGTTGCTGTTGTACCAGTTGTTGTTGTAGTAGTTGGTGTTGCTGTTGGGGTGATTGGAGTATGTTTCCTGGTTAGTCTCTGGTCTGTAATTAGGGACGTGACTGGATGTGGTGTATCGTGCATTGCCGAGCTCGGTGGTGGGGAGCTCACTGGACTCTTGACCATAAAGCCCATAACTTTGGGTCTCTGGGACAAAGCTTGGCTGTTGGTCTTCTTCCTTGGTGGCGTTATTAATCTTCTTGTTGTTGTTGTCAATGTTTGCTGTTGTAGAAGGATTAGGACTGACCTTGCTGAAGAACTCGCCTTTCCTGCCATCAATTTGGGAAGAGAAAAGGGTTATGAGAAAGAAGACAAGGCAGATGAATTTTAGAGAAGAGGCCATGGCAGGAGAAATCGAGAGATGTAAGAAAAACACTTCGGTGTCAAGTCTGTAGTGTCTGTATGTAGCACAGAGGGTGTGCGAAGGGTGCCATCTTTATATAGAAACGCCTACCTATGGGAAAATAGGAAAATAATCTCTCCCCCTCTCAGCAAAATTTTCCGCTCCTTTTTGGTGGAAGATGCCAGTGAATTAGCCATGACTGTGGCCCCTGCATTAGGAAACTTCAACACACAGCCTTTTTTCTTTAATGTTTCTTTGTTAAATCATGCATGTTTGTCTTTAGTGCTTCCTTCCTCTAGAGTACTTTTTTACCATTTTATACGAACCCCAGCATGGAAATAGAATGATTCTTCACCCAAATCTCTCGATAATAAATAAAATCTCTGATAAATTATCATGCTAATTCATCTCTCGACCTTTTGTTGTTTCCTAAGCAAACCAAACTAGATTAAGGATAATTAGGACGTATATTACCTGAAATCACAAATATAAAATAATCAATCAATTTTTTTTCTTGTTTTTCTATTTTTCTTAAACTAACCAATCAAATTTGTTGAAAAATCTTTGTTCTTATTTGTATCTTCTTAACGCACCCTCGCGTGGTAGTGCTAAGAAAAAAAGAAAAACAAATTGAATTCTGAAAAGGAAAATGATGAATGTGGTAGTTACTACTAGTTAGGACAATAAAAGGGGTAACTTCAACAAGAGGCCTGCCTTAGGAGGAATCATTTCCCAAAGTGAGTGGTGGGCTTTTCGGATGAAAGGGTCAACTTGGGCAATTGGGATTGCGGTACAGATGGATTCTATGGTGGTGGTGTGGTGCGGCCGGCTAATCATGCGAGGATTGCGGCAAGGTGAGCCACGCCAAATCATGGCATTTGGTGCGTGCCCCATGTGCCCTCCCCCGTCCGTCCACCTCCTTTCCATTTTCCTTTGTCTTTTTCTTACCTTTTATTTTTGTACAGGAACCTCCACCGATCCATTTTCCACCGGAGATTGCACGCGGACTCGCATACAAGGAAAATATATAATAAGCAGATCAGAATTGTATTTTATATTATAAACGTATGCCTTAAATACACACAATTTTAAAAAATAATTAGATTTTTTTTGTTGGACAGTATGAAATGTGTTCGCCTAGTGAGTGAGTTCAATTTACATGTCAAGTCACAATTCTTTTTTGGTAGAACAATAAGTGCCGCCTGTATTTTTTTATTATTTGATGGACAAAAATAAAAAAAGTGTTAAGATTCAATACTTAATCCTTACTTTAAAGCAACCCAAAAATAGAGATTCGATTTTCATATATCAAATATTGATTATCTTGGTCTATTACCATATCTAGCTAATAATTTTGTCTTTCTTGCTTTTTAAAATCTTTCCCCTCTTTTAAATTTGCGGAAAAAATTTAATCAGATTGATAAGATTTTGGAAACAAGTATAAAGATGACAAGTTAATTGAATCTGGTGGCAGTAAATGTTAATTTCAAGAATTGCAGTCCATGAAATTATGAGATACAGCACAAATCCTTTCCAAATACGCTAGCTGTCTCTT
>JAFFZT010000163.1:0-31846 GCA_019804595.1 Bruguiera parviflora | reverse complement strand
CCCTCTTATTTTATTCTCAATTTTTAAAATGTTACATATAAAACTTTGACATTTAATTTAGTTCTAATTTTAATTATTAATATATGTTCCATTAGAATATAAATAGAAATTATCATACACCTTACTATTTGATCTTTGGAATTGAAATAACACACTAAGACATATATTTTTTTCCCTTTGTATTTGTAATAGGAATACAATTTTTACACTAATTTTGTTGAAAGATATAATTTAATTTTTAGGTTTTTCCAAATTTTAAGAGTTTATAAAAAAAATTCATTTTAATGTGTTCTTTTAAATTAGAAATTGAAATAATGAGATTCACCCTTTTATATATTTTAATGGAGATAAGCAAAGGATTGAGATTATAATAAAATATCCACTAATATCTATTAATGAGATTAATGGATATTCTTTATATTTATATAGGGCAAGGCCATGTTGTAACCATTTGATGGCCCATTCAAGATTTTTGTCATTATTAAGGATGAAAATCCATTTTAAGATCTAATGAAGACCAAGCCAATTAATGTTTCAAAATTTAAAGAGAGGAGTTAGATTACTTTGAAACATAAGGTAAGTAAAGCAATTTTACTAGCATTTCAAATAACTTATGAGCCACAAATATAATAAAACTGCATTATCCTTAAACTAGCCTTTACCCTTTAATTTATAGAGATTCATATGTAAGATAATTTCAATCACAATTATAGGTATTAAATTTGCCCCATCTTGAACTTTGGAGAAAAGTTTAATAACTCTTTCATAAATGTAGCCAATGACTTCGAGAAATAAAATAAGTTCATAAATAAGGAGCATTATATAAACCAACTTATGGTTGAGTTTTCAATTCTGATTCATTTGAACAATAGGAAACTAAATGAAGATACACTTCTTTTGGTACTTAACTTTAGATTAGACTTTGAGAATAAACTTCTTTCTCACGAGTTTTGTCAATTTTGATAGCTTATTCATATGCTTTGAGTTTGCATTTGAAGCATCGACATCTTTATCTAAATAAATACATAGGTTTAACAAACCCTATATTTATTTATGAAAAAGGATAATTTTTATAGTGAGATAAACAAAGTAATGATATTTGAGGTCCCAAAAATAAATAATAGCTTTAGTAAGGTTCACTGGATATCAAAATTCAAGAGGTAATTAATATCTTTGTAAGCATTTAGAAAATTTTGCTTTTAGGTAGCAAACTATATGTCCCATGTTTGATTAAAAGCGATGTAGTTATGCTCTTTGATATCAAAATTGACTAGTAAAGGAAAAAGGCTTAATAGGGGACAATCTCTCGACTACCTTTAGATTTCTTTAAAATAATTCTTAACCTTAGCTAAGGAATCTTCCTTAATTAGTAAATGACATTTGTATGGTTAGGAAATAAGAGCCAACAATGGGATAAAGGGAATAATGTATGAATATGTGTAAGGAGATATCATACAAAGCAAAAAGGAAAAGCATTAATACCAAAAAGGAAAGAAACAAAGATACATTTTGTAGTTTTATATGCATAAATCCAATAGGAAACCTTAGGCTTCTTATCCCAAAGGCTTAAATATAATAAGTAGAATAACTCTGTGATTTAGATATCAGGGTGTCTAGTTTAATAAATTTATGGCTAAGTTAAAAAGGCTTTCAAAAGGTTTTCTTCCCTACTATTAAGGTTATAAATAAGGAATTAAAATTTGAGTAACAGTTATATGAAAATTTCCATATAATCTTTTGTCTAAACTCTAAAAATGGTATAAGTTAAGTTCTAAGACTTTTATAAGTGTATGCAAATATGATTTAAATGCAAATAATATATATAAGTCTATAGGGTATATAGGATATGAGAAATAAATAAGTAAAACATTAAGTAATAAGCAATAAACATGAAGATAAAGATAAGTTAAAGTAACCTAACTTTTAGGAATATTCTTAAAGGAGTCATTAAACTATGGTGATTGATCTCCCTTCTCCCTTTAGTTAGAACTTGATAAATATTGAAGGTACTCTAAAGCTTTAATAGTTGAATGTAATACTGATAAGTTATTAGCAATAGATGCATTTATACCTTTGATATATATACGCAATTGAGACAAATTATATACTTATAAGTGCTTAACCTAATTCACTATTTCCATTTGTTTAATTAATATACTATTATAAGGTCAAAAACATAAGCAAAGGAACCTTACCTTTTTAGAGTGACACCATAAAAGTTATCACCAATAATTTAAAGTGTGATTAGAACATCATAAACCATTAATTAAGAAAACAATCATATTTTCTAAAATAATGGGAATGGTTAGTTTTACTAAAAATTTTTAAAGGTTTAGTTTTCCATTAATTATGGCAAGTTCATTAATCTTGCTTGTCATTATAAGAAGCTTAATCCAATGTATAATTTTGCATTGGGAATTTCAAAATTGTTCTTAGTCATTACCTAATGATCTTACAAATGATTTTATTATCAAAAAATTTAGGGGTTCATTCTTGGCTTTAGCCTTAATGATTTTGTTTAATGTTATTGGTTTAGGTTTCCAATTTGTTTTCTTGAAAAAAAAAAAAAAGAAATGTTATAAACTAGGTAATGACCTTTATTATCAATATAAAAAAAAAAAAAGAAGATTTATGTGGAATGATGGCCATAAATCAAAATTAAGCCATATGTCAAGTTAAACCCAAAACATCTTCAAGCAGTCTAAGAAGTAAGCCTAATACCTAGCCAAAAATGAAAAAAAGTGTGGTGAGGTTTATAAACCCAAAAGCAACAAAAGACAATCACATGTTATGGTGACATAAAGGCACAAATCCATTACCAGCAATCAAAATTTGCCAAGCAAACAAAAAGCAAGTATAAAGACCATAAGTAAGAGACCTTAAATAATATAGAGCCAAGATGACTATAAAAGAGGGGGATTCCCTCTTGAAAGAAAGTTTTTAAAGCCTTTAGAAAAACTCTTAAAAAAGCCTTTAAAAACTTTTTATAAGTAGTGATATGTTGGCTAAATTGAAAAAGAAAATATGCATATACCAACACTCCCTTAAGAGAAGGAAACTTTTATGGTAACGTAGAATCCAAAAGCAAGCATTATAATCTCACACATCAATAGCTAACACTCCCTTTGTAAAGGGAAATATCATAATATATATTAAAAGAAAATGTATAAAAAATTAAACAAAAGGCAAGTACACTTTTCTTCTCCTTTGTCTAAAAGTATTCCCCGTATCCTAAAGGGCCATCAATAAACATAAGTAGACTTTAAGTAATTATGATTAAGGAACACCCTTTTAGGGTTAATAAATAATCTAGATATCCAAAAAGGGTTAAAGAAAATCCTTATAAATGTGTAACTTATTCAAGTAAGGCACTTTTCTTTATTGTTCTTAACTTATTAGTTGTTTACTTTCTTTTAATTTACTTACTTGTGATTTACACACTTGCAATCCATCTCTCTTTCTCTTGAAAAATGGGTGAAGGAAAATCTTATAGATGTGTAACCACCCTAAGTAAGGAATATACTTTTATACTTTTGCCTTTTAGCCTCTTTATCACCATATAATTTATATTTCTAGTACATGTATAATTTTGCCATTTATTATTTCCAACTTTTTTATCATAATCCTTTATATTTTTGTTGATTCATTATTAACATTTTCATTTTCAACAAACACTAAAACACATTACATAAGAAAAAAGAAAACATAAAAAACATAACAAAGGCAAAGGATGGTTATCTTACTTGCCTCTCCTTCCAATCTACCCAAAATTGCAATTTTAAGTTTTCCTTAGTGATTCCCAACACTTTTTGCCAAAAAAAAAAAAAAAAGGACAAGTTCATTATTAGGTCACAAACTTTATGAATTTTATGACTTTAGCTCATTAACTCTTAATTAGTTTACTTTGAGCTTCTAACTTTCCAAAGGAGTTAATATGGCTCATTCATCAAACATCGTTAACAAACATCTATTAAAATTCATACGGCATTTAACTTGAATTTAATGTAACAAAACAAGAACCCACTTTTTACTAGTGTGGCTTTGCCTTTTTTCTTCCATCTCCCATACCCAACATTTTCCTTTTCCTTTTCTCTTGATTAAAATCCCTAAACATAAACCACTTAAGACTTTACATGCAATATTAAATACCTAATTCCTCACCAATCAATACCCAATAATTTTGACTTTATATGCTTAGGCTTATAGGTCGTTGGCTTCTTTTTGTTTATTCTAGCTAAGGTTTCTTTTGTTCATTGTAGTCATGGGTTTACTTTTATTAATAGTCCCATTTTGTGTAATTGTGTAGCCTCAATCCCTATTATAATTATTAGATTGATATTACTTTGATTGGTTATATGGCCAAAAAAAGTGGGAGCTTCCTAAAGGGTTTAATAATGCCATATGAAAATTAGACTTACATGGAACCTAAAAATTAACCTTCTAAGTTAGGGTTAAGGTCTAGCAATTAGAGACTCTCATACAGATACCCATCAAAATAATTTAAAGAACCATTAATGGTTAAGGTTCTCTTTTCTTAACATAGGATAAACTATATTTTATTTTGTATATGAACCATTAATGTAGAATAAGAGCATAAAGAAGTCAAAATGATATCGAGTAAAATAATCAATGCTTTAATATTAATTGATGTACGAAGAAAGTGCAAAAAAGAGATAATTAAAGGTTAACATTAGATTAAACCTTTAAAGAGATTTCTAAAATTTACCATATTAAGGATATTAGTGTTAAAAAGGAACTCATATATTATTTATCTAATAAAACTAAAAACTTGATTGATAACTATTTTAAATAGACCAATTACAAAATATCCTATTTATAACAGTCTCTAACCCCAAAAGATAATGACTAATAAAGAAAAAAAAACCATTAATATTGAAAATCCTAATCTTAAGCCTAAAAACTCTTAATAATATCTTAAAATCATTAAGATCTTAAGACCAATAGGTAACAAGCTTATTCTTTAAATTGATAGAATCTACAAATGATATTATAATTACTTAGTTCTCAATAAAATCTTCATTAATACATAAAGAATCAATTAACTTTAACAAAACATGGTCATCAACTAGTGTTTCCTCATCATTTTGACTTATCTCTTCTTGATTAATAATTGTACTTGATTAACTATCTAAATGAAAAGACAAGTTAACACATCTTTATATTTAAATTTTGTATTAATGATTTCAATGAGTAAAAAATAAAAATTAAATTATTTTCCAACCTAATTTAAAATTTCATCGAACGTATCATCATTAAAGAATTCAAGTATTAATAAATTTCTTATATTTACCTATGGTTGATTTTTTAACTTACCGTATCTAAATTGATAATATTAAATATTCTTTTATCAATCAATTGCATTATCTTGAAGTTTAGATTATGCAAGATTTATCTTTTTCCCCTTAGGAACATCATTGTATGTAAAGTAAATCTTAGGTTCAACTAACTACTACACAAAATCTTTAACAAAGAAATCTTCATCAAAGATAGAAATATCTTTGAAATTAAGAACATATCTATAAATAAATTGATTGTGAGCAAAATTTTTGTCATAAGATTTTTTGTCTTCATGATCCTAAAATAACACTCTGAATAGAGTTTTTCCTTTATAATCATCATTGTTAACAAGGTTGCTCTAAACTCTATAAGATGACAATTACACAAGTCAAACATGTTCTAATACCAATTAACCCAGAACGAAAGTATAAAGACATTAAGATGATATCAAGTAAAGCAAATCTAAGCTTTAATAATAACTAAAAGACAGAAGTGAGAAAAAGAAATAATTGAAGGTCAACACTAGATTGAACCTTTAAAAGGGTCTTTAGAGTTTATTAAATCCAAGATAAAGATAACAAGTCTCAAAAGAGAAATTTCATATTATTCATATAATAAAACTAATTACTTAATTGATAACTTTTCTAAATAGATTGATTGTATAATTTCCTATTTATAATAGTTTCTAACCTTAAAAGATAGTGATACATTTGACCACATTGAAAGAGAAAATGTACATGTTACCAACCTTCCTTTAAAAGAGAAACTTTTATAAAGACATAAAATCCATAAGTAAGCATTATAATCTCAAACATCAACATCTAACATTTTTTTTTTTTTTGTAAAAAAAAACATCATAATATATATCAAATTAAGAGTATGTAGAGAACCAAACAAAAGGCAAATACACTTTTTTTCTCCTTCATCAAAAAGTCTTCCCCACATTTAAAAGGCCATCAATGAACATAAATAGACTTTAAGCAATTATGATTAAGGAATACCCTTATGGGGCTAATAAATAATTTAGATACCTAAAAAGGATTAGAGAAAATCCTTTTAGAAACATGACAAATTCAAGTAAGGGGACTTTTCTTTATCATTCTTAGTTTGTCAGTTGTTTACTTTCTTGCAATTTACTTACTTACAATCCATCTTTCTTTCTCTTAACAAATGGATTGGAAAAATCCAATAAATATGTAACCACCCTAAGTAATCTACTTTTACACTTTTACTTTTTAGCCTCTTTATTACCATTTAATTTATGTTTTTAGTACATTTATACTTTTTTCATTAACTATTTCTAACTTTTTTACCAAAGTCCTTTATGTTATTATTGCTTTGTTATTGAAATTTTGATTTTTAGCAAACATTAAAACACACTACATAAGCAAGCACTAAAAATCTTAAACTTAAGCCTAAATATTCTCAAAAATATCTCAAAGTCTCCTAATTAGTCTAAAATACTCTAAAAAAATATAAAATCATAATAATAAAAATTACAATATAATTGTAAAATAATTAAAAAAAAAACATCCTTTATGATATGTCTCACATCAAATCCCTTTATTTGAAAAAAAAAAAAATGGCCTTAAGTATAGAACAAGGAACTAATGTCTTTCACACTATATAAATAAATATTTTAAGTAAATTAATGCCTTTAGAATGTACAAAAAAGTTCACTTATAGTTAACGGTGCTAATCAACATGAAAACCAAAAAAACTTTTTTCAACTTGATTATCTACTTCAAGAAAATCAATAAATAATATAAGTAGAGAATTAATTAGATGTTAAAACTTATGGGTAACAAAATCATTCTCTGAATTGATAGAATTTACAAATAATACTATAATTGCTTAATTCTCATTAAAATCTTCATTAAGACATAAAGAATCAACTAACTTTAGTATAACATGGTCATCAACCAATGTTTCTTTATCATTTTAACTAATCTCATTTTGATCAAAAATTAATACTTGGCTAACAATCTTGATGAAAGGGCAAGTGAACACATTTTCAAATTTAAAATTTATGTTAATGATTTCAACAAGTAGAAAATAAAAATTAAATCATTTTTCAACTTGATCTAAAATTTTATCAAATATATCACTGTCGTAGAATCACATACTAATAAATTTATCATACTTACCTATAATCAAAATTTTGTCTTATTAGATCTAAATTGATAATATTAAATATTATTTTATCAATTAATTGCACCATTTTGAAATTTAGTTAATATAAGATTCATCTTTTTATCCTTAGGAAAATCATTATATTTAAAGTAAATATTAGGTTTAGCTAACCATTACACAAAATTTTTAACAAAAAAATCTCCATCGAAGGCAGGAATATCTTTGAAATTAACAACACGTCTACAAATATATTAACTATAAGCAAAATCTTTAGTACAAAATTTGTTGTCTTTATGATCCTAAAAGGATAATCTAAATAGAGTTTTTCCTTCACAATTATCATTGTTTAAAGGGTTACTTCGAACTCTGTAAGATGATATTAAAATAAGCCAAAAATATTCTGATACCAACTAATGTAAAACAAAAGCATGAAGATGTTGAGATAATATTAAGTAAGGCAAATCTAAACTTTAATAATAATTAATGCAAGATGGAAGCAAGGAAAATAAATAACCAAAAGTTAACATTAAATTAAACTTTTAAAAGAGTTTTTGAAATCTATAAATCAAGGATAGGGAAAAAAGAATTTTTATATTATTCATATAATAAAACTAATTACTTGATTGACAACTTTTCTAAATAGACTGATTACATAACTTCCTATACATAATGGTTTTCCAATCCTAAAAGAGAGTAACTAATAAAGAAACAAATAAGCATTAATATTGAACTCTTAAATCTAAAAGTTCTCAGTAATATTTCAAAATCTTTTAATTTGTCTAAAATACTCTAAATAAAATATAAAATCATAATAATAAAGATTACAACATTAATTATAGACTAATAAAAATTATTTTTATATTATATCTTATGTTAAACCTTTTCATTGAAAAAAAAAAAAAAACTTGTTCCTTAGTTGACAACTAAAAATTGATGTCTTAAACGCCTCAAAAACAAATACTTTGAGTAAACTAGTGTCTTAAGTATGAACAAAAAATTTCTCTTGTGATCAATGATGTTAAGTAAGATGGAAACCATACAAATCCATTTTTCAGCTTGATTGTTCACTCGAAAAAAATTTAAAAAATATTATAAGTAAAAAATTAATAAAATCCTAAGACCTACAGATTAAGAGATCATTTTTTGAATTAATAGAATTTATGAATAATATTATAATTATTCAGTTATTAAAATTTTTACTAATACACAATGAATTAACTAATTCAACCATAATGTGGTCATCGACCAGTATTTTCTTCTCTTTTTTCTTGACCGTTTTAAACCTAAATTTATAGTTTAAACAAATAAAAAAGAATTGAATATTTCCTCGGGTCCAATCAAAAATCTTATCAAATATATCATTATCCTAGAATTTAAATACTAATAAATTCTTCATCTTTACCTATGAGTGAATTTTCAACTCATCAAATCTAAATAATAAGATTGGGTATGATTCCACCAAGCAACTATGCCATCGTGGAGTTTAGAATATGCAAACTTCGTCTCTCTCCTCACGGACTTTAATATATTTTAAGTAAGCATCAACTTCAGCTAACCATCTTAACATCTCTAGTGAAGTTAATCCCGTTAAAGAAAGAGATACTTTTGAAATCAAGAATGTGATTACGGAAAAATTAACTGAGAGGGACATTTCTAATATGAAATCATTCATAGTCATAAACCCAATAAAACACACTATATAAAGTTTTCTTTTCACGATCACGTCATCGAGAGTGTTACTTTTAACTATGTAAGATAATATCAAATCATACAAAATCTCCTCTTGTACTACTTAACGTAGGGCAAATTTTTTTGGAATTTATCATATATATATATATATTTCTGAAAAGAAAATCTCATTTTATGGATAAATCAACTGAATATATTGAGCTTTGTTTTCAATTTCCATGGATGTCAGATCATGATTTTGCCTCGCACACTTGATGATCAATCGGTGAGTAGCACCCCTCCCAGGTTTTTTACGCATGTTATTGTTCCTTATTATAAGCAGCTTAAGCTTTTAGATATCAAGTAAAAAGTACATTTTGATGTGTTTTGTTCCCCAAAACACAACCAATGTCTTGGGTGTTTAGATCAGCCTCCTCCCCACAATGTGACCAAGCGCGTTCTCATTAAATCCGCTCCACTCGGTTTAAGCTTGTTGGGTAGAACTTGACTCGCTCCACTCCAAGCGCGTTGTTTTTCTCTTCTTCCGTATAGCACACGACGTCGTCAACCGGGCGAGTCAAAGTTATAATTTAGTCAAAGTCTTTTAGCGGCAGGGGAGTCAACTGTGGAATGGCAATCTGCCACGTGGCAGATGAATATTCAGACAGCCACCATCTTGTCCCCCAGTTCACGTCAGCCGGGTACCAGGTCAAATTGCTCGAGAGAAAAGAAACACAGTAAAAATATATATATAATAAAAAAAAACAAAAAAGGGTCTTCCCTTCTTTGACGGGGGAAGCAAAGCAGCAGAAAGTAGTTACAAAAACGAGAGACATGGAAATTACAGACTTCAATTCAATGCGTGTGGCTCTTCTTTTATTATCTCTGCAGCAGCCCAACCAAAACCAACGGCGACGACGACGTCCGCAGATGATCACTTTTGCCGTCTGATTGCATGTCGATGGCTCTCAACAGTCTGCTTAACCAGCAGTCAGCGGCGGAGAAGGCCGTCTCTGTTATTGGGATGGGTTATGATTTGACCAAAGACCTCTGGTTGTCGGCGTGCAAGCCGGGTCCTTCCTCGTCGAGGCTTATCGAGCTCGACCCGGCCCTGACCCGGGATCTCGTGCTTCCTGGCGGAATTGTTGTGGAAAACGTTCCCGGTGGGATCAAGTGCGATAAGGGGGAGCGTACCAGGCTTCGTTCCGATGTTCTGTCTTTTAATCAGGTCAATTACACTACTAAGCATGTGTGCCTTTCTTGTGTTGTATTGGACTGGGGACTTTTTCTTACAACTCAGAAAACCTTAGGATGATTTGGTTCTTAGGAGGATTATACATAGATCTGAATTTTCTTTATTTCCTTTCCTTTTTGTTTTTCTTTTCTTTTTTTTTTTTTTAAATTGCTTATTATGGTTTGAAAGTCGATGATGTTCTTCTGCTAGGACCCTTTTAAGTAAGACTAACATTTCGGTGAACTAATGAAATGATTGAAAAGCGCTTATGGTTTTGTACAATTGTGTGACACTGAATTTTACGTGTTTCTTCGTCGCCATTAAGTTTCTATTCATTGATTTGATTGTAGATGTCGGAGAAATTCAGCCAGGAACTCTCGTTGTCGGGTAAAGTTCCTTCAGGACAATTTAATTCCATGTTTGAATTCAGAGCTGGCTGGCAGAAAGATGCAGGTTCCGCTAGGAGTCTTGCCTTTGATGGCTGGTTCATTTCATTATACAATATTGCGTTAGAAAGATCCCATATAACACTTTCCAACGAGGTAAAACAGGAAGTGCCTGCTAAATGGGACTCTGCTGCTCTTGCCGAGTGAGTCCTTTCAAGCTCAAAACTGGCAAAACTTTTTATGTTATTCCCATGATTTGAACGACAAGAAAAAGTCAACTACATAGTACATTGAATTCTTCTGGTTCTTCATGAGGTGTACATGTGTGTGTTTTAATTATATAGATACATATGTACGGTTTTACACTGGCTTGCTCTGAATTTCAACTCAATGGCTTGAAGAGCAAGGTAACATAAGCTTTTGATTAGCCCTCATGAATGGTATGAAGAGCCAATAATTTTGCATCATCCCACAAGAACATTTTATCAGTTTTCACATAAATGTTTTCGTGTTCTAGAATAACTTTTCTCTACTTAACATAATTCCTTATGCAATAGAATGTCGGCCAAAAATAACAACAAAGTCTTAATTTCAAACTTAATTGGGGAAGACATGAATATTTTCTTGTTATTCTATTCTTTTATGAACTTCAATTGGTTTGGGGTGTAGGTGTTTTAAATCCTTCCCAGTCAAATATTCCCAAAATTAAATGTTTGGTTATATCTTTCATAACATAAACTTTGGATTTTTCTGCAGTCTCTCTCTTCCCATCCCCACCCCCCAAAACAACAAAAAAGGGACATGTATGGAGAAAATATAAATTGATTTTTTCCGTCTGAATTTGGATGATCAACTGCCCTAATGTGGAAAATTTTATTCCCTCTGACATTCAATAGCATAATAATCCAGGTTCATTGAGAAATATGGCACTCATGTTGTTATTGGGGTAAAGATGGGAGGCAAGGATGTAATTCACATAAAGCAGTCACACAAATCACACCTTGAGCCCCTTCAAGTGCAGAAATTGCTAAAGCAATTAGCCGATGAGAGGTTTTCAGAAGATGCAAATGCTGCTGTATTAATGCAAAAACCAAAGGTAGATGGAATTTCAAAACCATGATAGCCATCACTGTTATAGTTTTTGTGCATACTGAAGTGATTCTAATATGTTTGTATATCACAAGGGTGTTTTGTCGTGTGGGAAGACTGAGACCCTTGTGCTTTACTGTTTTGAACAGTTGATGTCAAAAATTGAATGACTCTGCATGTAAATAAGCTTGTGCAAGTAACCATTTATATGAGGCTATGGACAATCCGTCTTATTTAGTTTTCTGTTTAATTGTTTCAGAGTGAACATCCTGTGTCCGGGGATCTCCGTGGAGCATCTGCTATTTCATTTAGGCCCCCAGTCATCACTTCCTCAAAGAATGGGGTGAGTTTCTTAGCTTTTAGATGTCACGACAGATTTTTCAGGCATGCAAGTTCAATTTGCTTTAGATAGAGCTAGAATATCAATTAATTATTATTTCTGATGCAGGATTTTACGAGCATTTCCATCCGGAGGGGTGGTGTTGACATCGGTCAAAATCATAATCAGTGGCTCTCAACTATATCAGAGTCACCAAATGTTATTTCAATGTCATTTGTTCCTATAACTTCCCTCCTGAGTGGTGTTCATGGCAACGGATTGCTAGGCCATGCAGTCAATCTCTACCTTAGATGTGGGTATATGCGTCTCTGCAATTAATTTTGTTCTCTCTATGACATGAGTGCCAAAACATGCTGTAGTTCTGTAATTAGAAAAAAAAAAAAAAAAAAAAAAAAGAGTTTTAGTGTCGTATAGTTGATGTCAACCACTTGATTTCTACCTTGCACAGCTTGGAGGCAAATCAGGAATTGTTGCGAATGAAACAGTTCTAAGCTTGAGAGTCCAGAATTAGCTGTGTTCTGTTTTAAGCACAATTGCCTTAATTTTAAGAAAGTAGCCCCATGCACGAATTTAGGCAGGTTGAGCCCACTTATAAAATCAAAAGCTATTTGCCCAGAGCAGGTGCTGTGTCATTTGGTAAATGATTCTCAGCATCCCTAGCACTACTCTGATTTTATCGCTTGATTACTATGTTGTAACCATTGTTGCTTACACTCATCTAGATGTCCAAGGGCATGAAACTATTTCTGAAACATATCTCATAGGTGGGAATAATGGATGTACATCTCCTTAACTTCATGCCCAATGACCATGGTCAATTGGATGTAGCTAATTCTTTTAATTTTTGACATGTGGCCTCATGTTCATCACTACTGCCTTGTTATATCTTTGCACCAAAGTTGATTTGCAATGTAATCTTGCAGATAAACCACCAATTGAAGAACTCCAGCTGTTTTTAGAGTTTCAGTTACCAAGGCAATGGGCTCCAGTGTATGGTGATTTGCCTCTTACTCTTAGGCCCAGAAAGCAGGCGTCCCCCACTCTTAGGTTTACCCTAATGGGCCCTAAGCTTTATGTGAACATGATGCAGGTATTTGTTATGATGCAGCAGCTAGAAATGCCTTTGGTTCTAGGACCTTGCAAATGAGTTGCTATTGCATGCTGCTTGTGGTTAATTCCCCTTGCATCGCTTAGAGGCCTAAAGTTTAGTTCACCATCGTACCACACTGCAGTACTAGGAAATGAACAAGTAAAAGGAAAATGATGAGAGATACAGTGGATCAGCCTGTAAGCCTATTCACATCTATTGGCTTGACATTGCCCTTCTTTGCTGCAGGATCCTCTTATGGTTTATCCAGATGTGTGATCTCAAGTTCAATGACCAAACAGATAAAGTTGTATTTAGTGCTGATGACTTCTTAGCTTGTTCCTCATTTGGGAGTATGTACATTTCAGGTAGATTCTGGAAATCGGCTGGTGACGGGAATACGTTTATACCTGGAAGGTAAAAGAAGTGACCATTTGGCTATCCATCTCCAGCATCTATCAACCCTTCCCAATACTGTCCAACTCATAGATGACCATTGCCGTGAGCCCATTGATGAACCTGTGGAACGGGCCTACTTTGAACCTGTCAATTGGAGCATCTTCTCACATGTATGTACTGCCCCAGTGCAGTATAATGGATCCCGGATTGATGACCCCGCTTCTATTGTGACAAAGGCCTGGTTTGAGGTTAAGCTTTTTGGGATGAAAAAAGTTCTGTTCTTGAAGCTTGGATTCTCAATGGTCGCATCTGCCAGGATACGCAGGTCAGAATGGGATGGACCTTCGACACTGTCAAGGAAATCAGGGATGTTCTCCATGATCAGCATGAGGCTCAGTGCAAGACTGAATCCACCCGAGCAGCCAGTGAAAGCAGATGTGAATTCTGCAGTTTTTACAGGAGGTCCACCCTCACCACAAAGGGCGCCAAAGATGTCAAACTTTGTGGACACAAAGGCAACGGTGAGAGGCCCTGAGGACCCGCCTGGGTACTGGGTGGTTACTGGAGCTAAGCTGTGTGTGGAGAGTGGTAAAATCTCAGTCAAAGCAAAGTATTCATTGTTAGCCATAATGTCGGAGGAGACAATGATGCTGATGTGAGAAAACCCACAACTCCTGATATTCCACGGCAAATACATAACAGATTATATATTCTATTTCTGTGACATACTTCTTCCAAGGTTTATCATACTGGATCGAACCGGCCGGACTGATAAAATTTTGATCCAGACTAGTTTGACTCTTAGAAACCATTGATTTTGTCAATTGGTGTCCAAACCGGTTGGACCATAAATTAATTAATTGATCACAGTTTTTTGTTCTTGTTCAATTAATGGAAAATCTAACGACGTGGCACTTATAAAAGAAGTCATCTCGTCTTCAAAAAAAATGGTGTGAAATTATAGAGGTAACAAATTTAGAATTCGTGTTAAAAAAAAAAATATAAATGATAATCTATTCCAATAAGTTAATAGTGGTATTATATGATTATTTTTTCTCTTTCTAGATAAGTAATCATAAAAAGTTAAAAAAAATAATATTTATATGATATATTTATATGCATCCAATATAATCGTATAAAATTATATATTATACTATATTAATATTTATTTTTTAATTTAAATTATTTTATTTATATTAAAATATCTTTTTTTTTTTTTAACCAAGAAGTGAGATGAAGGGGTTTGGGAGGGGGAGAATGAGTTTGCTGAAGATATGTATTTTTATTTTTGATATATTTGTATATTTTTTATGTCTATTTTATCAGATTTAATATTATATTTAATAGTTTAATTAATTTTTGTCTAAAAAAATTTATCTTTTTAAAATAAAATTTGAAAATATAAAATTATTTTTAAAAAATTAAAAAGATTTAAAACTACATTTAAAATTTTCAAATAACTTGTTTTAAAAATTTTGAGTGTATGAAATTATAATAATTGTGATATTTATTTTAATCATTCATTACTTTTTTTTCTTATAAAAATATTCATTTTTATATTTTTATTTTTCTAAATAATAAAATTTAAGTGATAAATCGATAAGATAAAAACTTTTATATCATTTAATCTTGATAATATATCCTATTTTACCTCTTGCATTACTCAAATTATAATGCATATGTTCTATTTTGTGTGATTCTAAGAAACTTCCCTCTCTCCCCGTTGCTTTAATCTGTTTTCTAAGCTCTCTAGAGTCGCTCATCTGTCAAAACAATATTATATTGAATGTGTCCAGTCAGTTATCCCGAGGAAGGACGAATAGAAAAGAACACAGAGTAGACCGAGTAGAGACCAAGGGTGATAGGAAAGTTCTGTTCATAAATTTTTTTTCAAATATTATAAATATTAAAAATGACTAATTTAATATTAATATAAAATAATTAATTATATAATAAATAAAAAATTATATAAATTAAAAGTAACATATATGTTTGTATAACATAGAAAGATAAAGTAATGAGATGTGTATATATAAACAAAGTAATAAATAAAAATATAAAAAAATATCAAATAATAAACTAATTTTATTATTTTAAAAAAAAAGTGGAAAAACTTAAGAGTGTGCCCATTTTAAAGTCAAAATCACGGTGGAATGATGATTTAGAAGTTCTAAAATTTTTCTGGTTTTTAAGATTCAGTTTTAGGTATGTTCCTTTCCATTTCAATTAAGTTTTAAACTTTATTTAGGTAACACAATTTAATTCCTTTTATAATTATTTGGATAATTAATTTCTGTCTCTAATAAGAAAATTCAATTTTTTTTTATTACAAAGCTTGTTAGGATTTATAAGAATAAAAGAATTATTTTTATCATATAATTCACAATTTAATACACTTTTTAATAAATAAAAAAATTAAATAATAAAATATATAATTAGAGTAGATCTCCCTGATAGAAAAGAATTTTGGCTGTATTACAGTTACACGACGCTGCATAACCCTTGACCTGACAAGATTATTGAAGATTTGCACGTGCCTATCAATATATATAGAGAGAATTATAGTTAAATATATACTACATATTTTGAACCCAATTAGTAATTTACACATGCATGGCCAAGGAAAAAAAAAAAAAAAGGATAAGGAAATACATTTCTTGAGGATTGTGACCCATTAAACAAAAAGGGACATAATTGCATAAAACTTAGCAGCATTGTTTAGACAATCACATCCATGTTTATTTCTTTTGATATATAGACATCAAAATTCACATTTTATGGGGATTTGAAGGAGTTAAGAGTTTGAATCTCACTTATTTCAAATGATTTGTTCTTGTGGTTGACTACTGTATCTCTGGTTCTACCAACTTGCAGAGGGGGATGATAATGCAAAAGCATTAGAGGAAAGACCAGATCATAAACTTTTTCAAAGAATTAGTTAATTCATGATTTATTTATTTATATTTTCTATTTAAGCATGGCACAACTAGTAGGACGTTTTATGAAATTTGTAATGAAAGTGTTTCTATCCTTGTCATAGAAGATTAATTATGGAAGTTAAAATTTCAATAAACTTCTATACTCTCCAACATTCCACCTTCAGGAAAATTCTATAATGATGCCCAGATATGTAATAACACTACCCCTTTTTGTGGTTTGTTATTGATGCTGCGGACATTTGGTCCTTCCTCGTGGATAGCACCCAAACTTCAATGAAAAACTTAAAAAGAGAAAAATGTACTCTCGTTTTACTTTGGTGCAAAACGTTTTCTAGCTAGAAACTATATTCCAGCATTGTGAGATAAGGCTGAGTTTATTGAAGATTTATGATTAAAAGGAGATGGCAAGTCCCTTCTGTTACGGTTAGAAAGGGATCTTGTCTTAGCAGCACGGCAGAGTGCGAACCAGAAGTCAGCAGAACACTACTGAAGCGTTCATTGATAGTCCCTCTGAATTGAGAATGGAAGACATATATAGAGAGTCAGAAAAAATAAAAATGATGCGTAGTTGGTTGGTTCGATGCATGCATGTTCTCATTGTAGATCATCGGGCATACACGAACTCATTGTTGTTTTGGCTTGCTCTTGCATCTGCTCATCTTCTCCAGGGTGCCAAGTAACAGAGGAATGCAAATTCCTGGCGACATGTCCACTCTGCATCTTTTAGAGACAGGAGGTCTCACAGTCACTACAGATATCCCCTCTCCTCGGTCTTGGTGGATTCTGCGTGGAAAGTACAAGCCTCCATCGCCCGGTCGGATTCCAATCAGCCGGCCTAGTGGCACACTGTGGTCTTGGAAGAACGACGCTGTGGACTGGTCGAAGCAAAATTAAATCAATTCCAGTGAATGTAATTTTACAACTTGTACTTTCTTGTCTGTGCTTTGGTTTCTCTCGATGGTTGTTTCAATTATTCTTCAGTGAAGTAGTCGAAGGTTGAAGGTTCTACTCAGCAACCTAAAACTTGAGTTCACGCCTAACACTTGAACTTTGCTTGAATAACAAAGCAGAGTAGAGGGAAAATGAAAGAGAGTGGAATGACGGGAAGGAGGAGTGAAAGAAGCAAAAATTTTTCATCCTCTCTACATTTGGGAAGGGTATTGTGAGAAAGAAAAATTAATTTTTTTTTATATATATTTAAAAAGAATGAAAAGTTCAGGGGAAAGAAAATAATATGTACTGAAATTCTAACTATGTCCTTGTACTAAAATGGATTAGGGTTAATAAAAAGAGTGTAATTTATGAGTCAAGTATAAAAATTAATGATTTCTTCTTAAATTAGGAGGAATGAATTTAGTAAATCATTAAATTTTCCTCTGTCTAATTCCCTCTTCCAGCTTCCCTTTTTTTTTTTTTTTTTTTTTTTATATAAATTTCCGTACAATGTAGGGAGAAAGCGACACCAATAAAGGAACAGGCTTGTACAAACAAAAGAATTGAAACTCGTGGAATTGAGGTGAAGCAACGAAGTGAGTATTAGTGGTTATCTTGTAAAATAATGATGAATAGCCCAATTATTAGTTCCCCATTTTATTAAAATAACAAAATAAATGTGTCTTTTCACATTCTTTTAAGTTTAATTAATGATTATTAATTATAGTATTTTTTTATTACCTACAAAATAAAAAAATTTATTGTTATAAACTAAAAAAATAAAATATATTAAATATAAATTTTTTATATATTAAAATTTGTTGTTTACCTTTTAGATGATTTTAAAATTTATTATTGAACTCCAAAAGAATGATTAAATAAATATATTTTTTAAAAATAATTATGATTAGATTATAATTATAAAATAATTATTATGTAAGTATATTATTTTTAAATTATTATTAATTAATACACTTTGAAAATAAGATATTGATAACAATATTAGAACTACATATGCTATGATTTTTTTATAAAAAAAATAATTTATTCAATTGATAAAATAAAGAGATAATAAGTATTTGTCAAAAAAATTATTAAGAATGAAAATTAAAATTTTTGATTTTTAATTTTTTTTAAATAAAAAATATATAACTCGTTTGAGTGAGATTATCAATAAGTATTTTTTATTAAAAAAATAAAAACATTTTCTTTTAAAGAGCACAAATTTAAAAAACTATAAAATAAAAATTTTTATTTTTTTGAATTGTTTAAATTTTAAATGTAACTACATTATAAGTTTATTTTTCTTTTTCTCCCTCCAACCACTTCTTCTCTCTTTTCATCACTTTCTTCCCTCTCTCTTTTCTCTCCCTATCCGCTCCTCTCTCTTTTCTATTTTTTATCAATTTTTTGTGATTCTATTTATTTTTTAATTTAATTATATTATAGATATCTCTTTTCTCTCTCTTTCTTAATATTTTCTTCCTCCTTGCTTCTCTCTCCCCCTTCTCTCCATACTCGCTCCTCCTCTCCCCTTTCCCTTCCCATCATCTTTTTTTTTTTATGAGATCAAATTTTATTTTTATCTCAATTTATAAAAATTATTCTATTTCTATTTTAAATTTTTTATTTTTTAAATTTTCATATCTAAATCACATTTCTTTTCATAAATTTTAGAATTACTTTTTCTTAATTTTAAATTTTTATTTTCACCTTAATTTCATTAATTTTTTAATTAAATT
The DNA here is from genome assembly GCA_019804595.1 of Bruguiera parviflora. NCBI lineage: Eukaryota > Viridiplantae > Streptophyta > Magnoliopsida > Malpighiales > Rhizophoraceae > Bruguiera > Bruguiera parviflora. The sequence continues at coordinate 12,598 of JAFFZT010000163.1, read as the reverse complement.
TCATTCTTTTCATGTACAAGCCTTGAAAATCTGAAAATTATTTGGTGAAATTTCATTTAAGTTTTGTACTTATTATTGTAAAATTTAGTTTTGTATTGTATTATTTTAGTTAAATTGTTAACACATGTACTTTTGGTGAAAAAAAATAAAATAGATAACAAATAATACTAAATTAATAACAAAAAATAATAGTATAAAATTGATAATTTAACTAAATATACTTTAAATTAATTCGTCACAAAAATTCTTAAATATAATTGTGTGTGTATATATATATATATATATATAAGAATTTTAAAGAAAATTACATCGTATCTTTAGTTAAAAGTTCCCATTTATTAAAATTATTATCGTAAATAAATTTTGTTTTCTTATATTATTAGTCATGATCTTAGTATTTTAATTAATTTCTCATTAATTACTAGGATATACTATTATATTTTAACCGTTATAGTATATTTAATAATATCTAATATTAGTAATATAATAATATTATTACATGGACTTCTCCTTAATTTCTTCACCTTATTTCCCTTGATCCTAGCCTTCTAGGTGCCTTCTGTAATGGGGTTAAACTTTGGCTTAGTGGTACATAATCACATTGAAACCTTTGTTTAACCTAATGTATCGTATTAAAGATAATCATAACAAATGGTTGACAAGGCAGGAGAAAGTTTCTCCAGGATTGTAGGAATAAAATTTAAGTTGGCAGCATTCCCTAACACAGCAAGCTTTTATTGGAATTAATAACAATTTATTTTTTTTTTAAGTAAATAGCATGGTTAATAGGTCCACACTAGCATGGCAGTACCCTACTTTTTATATTTCTCGGAGTCGTTCCAAAAACGCAGCAACTCAAACATCACACCACTGCTACTCACTCTTCTTTCTTCTTTTAGTGTTCTTTCCTTAACATCAACAGCTTAAACCACCGCCAACCCCATTCTCTCCGCTATAATGCTTACAGAGAGAGCACGAGAGTCACAGAGATAGAGAGAGACGAACCACAAGGTAATCCAACGGGAAAAAGAAAATTTAAGTCGTAATTTCAATTTTATCTTTTGTTGAAACATCCAATTTTTTGATCCCGCTGTTTCTTCCATTGAGACATTTCCAATTTTCATTTTAGCCAAACATTTTAGACCAGTTATGAATATGAAAATTAATAAATATTCATTTAATTTCTGGTTATTTTTTGCGTTAATTTTTTTTTTTTTTTTTGTTCGTCCTACATCAGAAACTGTTGGCCAAGATGAAAAGGGATAGATAGGATGAAACCTCGATGTCTAGCTAAAACATTTTGATGATAAAGTGATTGATATCCAATGATAGGGTGGGCACAGAAAGGTTGGTTAAACCACGTTGATATTTCTAAGTTATAACATGCCGCTAAATGTTAATTTTGATTTATAAGCATAAATCAATTAGTTTGGAAATTAATAATAAATTAAAAGAATTTAAATTAACTAATTTTTCGGGATGATGAATTTTATTTACTATCAACATATCAAGAACCTAACAAATAACACACATAAAAACAATGGATAAAAATATGAAATAAAAATTAAGCTGGATGTGAAGGGAAGGTTTACGAAACTTTTGATTATGTATGTGATATTTAAAAATTTAGGGACTAAATTACAAAATGTACTAAAAGTTGTTACTTATTGTGGAAGAGTCAAAACCCTTGATAAATATCTCTTTAATACCATCACATCAGGCTTTTTAGGCCTCTGCTCTTCGCTATCCTAAGTAATATAGTTCAGGTTTGTAAGCCCGAAAGTTTTGAAGATAAAAATCTCAAAATAAGTAAAGTTTGTTCTTAAACTTTAGGTTAGATTATGAATATGTTTGACAAGGAAAGGAATTTCACTCAAAATTTCTAAAGTAAGAGGTTACCTCAGTATCGAGATTGGAGGATGGGAGACACGAGAAACTATGTGACAGCGTGCGCAAGGAGTTTGGTTCTGTTGGAGTGACCTTCAAGCTCTCAACCGCTCGAAGTCTCTTGTTCATAATCTCCAGCCCGAGAGGCCATCCATTTGATACCTTATTGACCTGGGAAATGACATTTGTCTCTGAGAAGCATCAAAAACCCAAAAAAAAAAAAGAAAAAACCAAAGACAAATTCCACTCACACGATGTTACAATTCGGCTCTCACACAGTTATGCAATTGTTTCATTTTGTCGTCTACAGCAAATTGCTACAACATATGTGATGGAAGTTCTTCTACCGACTTGAGAATACTCTCAAACATTGAAAGAAAGCTAACACAGACGCTCCTCGTTGAAGTTATGAAGCTAATTTGTAAGCCTAACAAAAGAAGGCGGTTACAAACATTAAAGGGGAGTGGCCACGCATTGCAAAAATTACATGTAAAGGGGAGTGGCCACGCATGGCACTTTCAGTCTGTGGGATGAGGTTAGGAGAAGTATGATAAATGCTCAAACACCGTGCAGATTTCCCCACTTGTTCACCGATTCGGTGAGGAGAAAATTTGCTGCGGTCCACTGTCTCAACCTATTCTTTCCGATGCTTTTCTCACAGAACAAGCAAACCGTTAAGAGTCCCATGGGGCAACAAGAAAACGTCCGAAGTCCGAGCAATACAATCAAGCAGTCATTAAGCTAAAGCAAAGACGCAAACAGAGCTATCAATCATCATTTAAACCTAATACGCCAAAACAAATTATCCCGAGGGTTTCCCGACCCCACCCATTCCGCAGAGAGAAGGGGAAAGCGAAATTTGGAAGAATGCAACAAACAGCAACTACAAGCAGATTTTCTAGTTAAGAAACGAGGAGAAAATAAACCCAACAAAAGCTTATGAACAATCAACACACTGGTAAAACAACATTTAACAGAAACAAAGTTGCAACTCTCACCTCTGTTGTTGCCATGGTATATGGGGGTACACCCAGGAAAGAAATCAAAGGTGATACGGCACCTGCACACAATGAGAGGATCCACACACAGGAAATACAAGGAATTTATTTGACAGCACCCAGGAACCAATGAATGACTTTTAGGTGGCGTTATAAATTCCTCCCCCAGCCATTCGGCAATGGAGTTTATGTCTTGGGTCCCACGTGGATGCTTGATTGTTCGGCTAGTTGACCCACCTTTTTTTTTTTTTTTTTAAAGAGAAATCATACGATATACATAAAAAAGAGGGAGAGAGAAAAATATAATTTGAAATTGTGCCTCTCCCCCCCCCCCACCCGGCGACACAAAATTGGTAGGTTAAATTCTCTAGACGCGCGGTCTAATGAACATCACATCTTACCGCCATGTAAAAATAGACCATTTTGTGAGTTGATAAAAAGAAAAAAAAAAAAAACCAATTTTTTCTTTTCCTTAAGGTCTTGTAAGCAACAACAACAACATTAATAAAAATTTAAAAAAAAAAATCAAAGAGTTAACTTTTGCTCTCTCGACGTTTGAACCTTTAGACTTCTAAGGTGAATATCTTTAATCTTAATTGCCGAGGCCTCTTGGGATAGAATCAAGGTGTTTGCTTAAATTTTATTTAATCATTTATTAAGATTGTTATTAAACCATTATCTTATTACGCTTTGACCCGAGAACATCTATTTTCTAATTCATTGCTTTAAATCTATCACGAAATACTTAGACTATAAATTTTATTGAAAGATTCATAGAAAAACTAAAGGAAAATACTTATAAATTCAGTTTTGTTATACAAAAGATAATTAATTTAATTTTTTTTCCTTTTATGTGAGCACTAGCACAATTTTTTGAAAAAAAAAAACTTTTTTTTTCCAAAAGGTTCAAAATAGAGTTTCCAAATTACCCTATTAATCTAAACCCAAATATTTCCTAACTACTTTTTTCCTTAATTTTTGAGATGTTATTTTACATTTAATTTCTTGGTTTATGCTAACTCTATTATAAAATAAAATATTATTTTGAGGGAACAAATTGGTAAATTTGTAGGCCCCACAAGTTAAAAAATAATCTTTTAAAATTTTAAAAAATTTTCACCCGAAAACACCTACAATAATAAGGATGATAAAATATGAAAAAAAAAGTATAAAAAAAAATGTGGAGTTAGTAGTCAAAAAAGTAAACCGAAGCACTGTTATGTATTTTGTAGAACTTGTTACTCTTCTTGTTATATCAGTTGCACAACTAGTGTTTTTAAGTGAAAAACTTAAATTTTAAAAAAGAAAAAGAAAAAATTTATTCTCTGCAACCTGTCGCCAGCTTACCCCAGATGCTCTCTGTCTTTCTCTCTCTCTGCCCACATGCCATTTCTCTCATTTTAAATAAAATCAATATTGATCATGATATGATTATATTTAAAATATAGCCAAATTTATTAAAAAGGGCAACATTAAAATATGAGAGGTATACATCAAATAAAATACTCATTAAATCTTAGAAACATGTTATAGATTGGTGAAATGCAAATAATTTTACAAAAATGATGATAATTAATAACAATAATAACAAGAAATTTTTAATCTCAAATTAATTGACATTAATTATATAAATTCTTTTTTACCAGTTCATTCTATTAGAAATCAAGTTTAATTTGAAACATAAGCATTTGAAATCTCGTATAACAAAACGTTCATAAGTCAACTGGTTTGTCTTCTTACTCTTCTCTCATCATTCATTTGAATTTGGTCTCATTTTTATTACAGTATTAATAAGTTTATGTTAAATATATCTAAATTAATGAAAATGTTATATTCTCAATTTATCTCTAATTAACGTTATATGTATTTTTCTATAAATATTCTTTTTTCTAATTTGATCCTTCCTCGAGTGGCTGAAAATTTATCGAAGCATTTTTATATATATACTACATTCATGTTTTTGGGCATGTTGTTTTTCAACAGCTGAATATTCACTGTTACACAATATCATTTTCTAATTTTTGTTAAGTCTTACCTTTAATTTAGTGAAAATTTAATAATTACATCAGACTCTAATTGTACATTTTTATTTTAGTCATCTAGTCCTCACTGTATAAAAATTGTCCTTCTATATATTTTCATCACTTTAGATGATGAAGTCATTTATTATAAAATTGTGCCTTGTTTTTTGAGATTTCTTCCAATATGTAATTTGCAAAGCTAATTTATTTATAATCTCATCTATCAAGATGATATTATTATTACATAACAAGCACAATAGGACATCAGCTTGAATATATCTTTGTCATCACTTCTTGATCTAAATGTGTCCAATGGATAATATATTAATCATAACAAATAAAATTTCATTATCTTGTTATTAAATTTTTTATTTTAATTATAAAAATATTAATATTTAATATCACATATATATTATTTAGTATTATATAATAAAATTTTATAAAAATATACTAAGTTTTTATATCAAATTTATATGGGATATAAAATATTATATATTTAATAAAAATTATGTTATGTTTATTTATATTTATTAAACAGTGTGTTTACGTAATTAATTTCTTGCTATTATTATTATCAACGGCTGGAATACCCAAAACTCCTATTCGTATATCCTCAAGGGCATCGGAGGATACATCATACTTGAGTGGGAGTAAGTGCCCCACTCAACTCCAAATTTTGAGAAGAGATTTATATGAATTTTACTATTTGTTCTACTTAAAATAAAAGTTTTGTCCACTCTCATTTGAAAATTTTAATAAGAAAAAAAATCTCTTCCTTAGATAAACTCTAAAATATTTCACAAATACATATTTTTTAATTATAGTTTAAATGGACACACGATATTTTGTGATATTATTCTTTTTATTCATTTTCTCTAAATTCTTATATATTTTTTTAACCAATAATCTCAAAATAAATCTTTCACATGCAAAATTGAGATTTTTTTATAGCTTTTTTGTGCAACAATAAAAATAATAATAACATTCCTACTATATCTTTTACATATTTTATCTCTAAATTGAAATTACTTAATCATTATTCTGAACGAAATTTTGTTATATTAAAAAAATCTAGGTTTGGAGGTACGGTAGTTAAACTATTGTGTTTCTTCTTATTTAATGAAATTTTATGTTCTTATAAGAATATCGTTTAGCATTTTTTAGCATTTTTTGGCATAACTTATATATATATAGAGAGAGAGAGAGAGAGAGAGAGAGCGTATACTTACATCTCTCTTTGAATGTACATGTGAGTATTATCTTATCTTTACTGACAAAATTTTCTGGATCCCGCATTGTTAGGAAGAGTTCCCCATCAACAGAAGAGGCCCTGGACACATGCTACGAAGGCCCGACTTGAGCACCAAGTCGTGTCATCCTCTAATCCCTCGAGGGTTGCGATGTGACTAGCCCGACGTGACCAGTATCACAGCCCATGTCCTGCAAATCAGCTGAATATCCTGACATTTCTCACCTCAAATCAAATGGTGTCGCCCCATTAAATGTCCATTAAAATGCACTAATGTGCCAGCCTGCCTTTGGAGCCCCATGAATACTCTTCCCAGACTCTTTCTCTCGATCCATTTATACCTTACTCCCTCGGGTTGACTAAAGTATCAAGTTCTAACATCAGTCTAAGCTCTGATGTCACTCGCCTCCTCTATCCTTACGAGTGCTCCGATTCACAGGTTGCATAAATCGATACCTCATCAGATATACAGGGCACGTTCGTTAAGTTGGCGACGGTAGCAAGTTGATCACAATTTTAGTTTCAGGTGCACCAAAGGTCCCACTTGAAGTTTTATCGGTTTGAGCTTACAATAAGTTTGGTTTCCTGCCATGGAAAAACATTGCAACGTTATAGCAAATTTCTATGTAATTAAATACCCGTATTTCGTATTGATTTTAAAACAGAACAATTCAATAAAATAGCTTTTTTTTTTTTTTTTTGAAGAAATAAAGTAGCTCGTATAGCATCAAGTTTTTCATATGATCATGGAAAATTGGTGGCTATGTTGATGCCACATCAAAAAATACCATTAACTATCCTCCCACGGCACCTAGTGAGAGACGCAAATTTGCGGTTTTCAGGTAAGGTTTACAATACTGATCCAGACTGTATGTACTATGCTAGTTTCTCTCAAGTTTATCTTTAAGGTGTTCTTCACGGTTAAAACAAGATTTTAAAAATTAAACTAACCATTAAATTAATCTGCATAATTTTTTTCTCAAGTGCTATGTTGCTAAATTTTTAACTAATTTAAATTAGAAAATCATGATCAATTCACCAACTTAATTATTAGTTGATAAAATTAACAATTTTTAAAAATAAGTGAAATCAAATCAAAGTTTAATTTTTGATTTTATTAATATGACCGACTAATTTAATCTTATTTTAAGATTTTTGAGTTAAAAAAATTTAAAATTATACGTGAACATTATCTAAATATTAATGAAATTCATCATAAATCAATCAATTAGTGTTTATTGTCTTGTAAGGAAAATGCAGTTCAATTTAGACTTTGTTAGTTGAAACAATCACGGTTTTCATATCCAGGGATTTTATGCTCTAGCTAGTAAAACGCCTACAAAGCAAATTATATTAGCATGCAACTTCATTGCAAAGAAATATCATTGCAGCATTCAACAAGGTGGGAATTCTAGGGTTTGTGGCGTAGGTCCAATGTGGCAGGTATGATGATTCCAAGCATGTGTGCCCTACTAAAAAATGTACTTTACGTCATGATATGTCCTAATTGCTAATTTAATATCGGAACTTCGTTTTGTAATGGTAAAAAAGGTGAAGAAATAATGTAAGCAAATGGGCAATATAATGGTACAGACCACATAAATTTTCATGGTGGTATGGCAACAGAAGTTGGTCACAATTATGCCTGCCACATTGATTCCTTTCTTGCCATTTCCCCCACGGCATACGCAACATCATAGTTGTTTGTCCAATTAATTTTTTTAATTTGATGGGTCATTATTCTTGTTGAATGGGCTCCACCCCCATAAAGATTCAGAAATCGCAGTGCAAAAGCTGCAATTGTAGTTTATTTTCATTATATTTTAATATATTTATTATTTTCACTCATATTTTTTTAAATATACTAAATAAATAATTTTGCATTATATAAATTTATTTCCTTATTTTTTATTTCAATCAAACCTTAATTAAATTTTTTATACTTGTATTTAAATATATATATATATATATATATATATATATATTCATGTGACATTTCCCTTAAGACGGCCCGCCATTCACGGAGCAAGTGACCAGTCCATTCCACATTTATAGCTGGCAAATGCATGATTTTGAATGTTCAATAGATATTATCGCTTTCCCCCTGTCACTTCTGTTTGAAAAAAAAAAAAAAAAAAAACATATATTCATGTTACATTTCCCTTAAGTCAGCCCGCCAGTCACGGTGCAAGTGACCAATCCTTTTGTACTAATTGCCTATGTTGACGTTGGCCGTGGTTTACCATCTAGACTTACCCCCACCACCCTGTGTCCATCCTCAAAATGTTGCTTAGAACAAATTTATTTAATCGTAAATTATATAATAAATATATATTTTTTAATTTTTATAAATTTGATTTCTTCTTCAAATTAAAACCCAAAATTTGTAAATAAAAAGTTAATTTTTTAATTACTGAGATGGTTTTTAAAGAACAATAGTGAAATTAAAATTGATGAGTGACCGAAGCTAACAACTGTAACGCTAACCAGTTAATGCATTAGTTGCACCTTAAGGCTTAGTTTTAGGTTATATTTCATTGAATTCATATCTACTAATTAACAATTTATAACTGCTAGCAAGAGAATTGAAAATTCAAAGGAAAGATAGCAGCTTCTGGTTGGTGAACTATTAAACCAAATGCTCATCTAGTTCATAGAGGCCGCACCTTTCGATACATTGGACCCCCGTTTTTGTTGCATTCGGTGTCCCCCTTTGCATTCCTCTCTCTATATCTCTCGAAATTTTTTTTACCTCTCGAGCAAGCATTATGTCAAAGTTAGGAAATTACTATTTTCTCGAAATCTTGAATTTTAATTATATAAAGGGAAATACGAGATTGAATAGAATAAAAAAAATATTTTAATTGAGAAACTAACAATCTAATAAGTCCCATAATAAAAAAAAAATAATGATGATAATAATAATTCAACATCTCAAGGCTCAGTCGTAGCCTATGCCTTCCGGCTTTCGATGATCAGACCTAAGAAGGGCAGGCGGCCTAATTCCGATCAAGGAGAAATTCCCCCAGAAAGTGTAGAGCCTTAGTTTCCCGCAGAAAAAATAGCCAAGGTCGGTGGAAAAGGAATAGGAAAGCTTTTTGGATAAAGGAAGCATTCATACTCGACCCGCGTCTGGACGCCCCTTTCGGGCTCACTTCCTGACAACCCAGCCCACAACAGGAAAGGAATGATGCAAGATACGAATGAAATTGGAAACAATGAAAACTCAATGCGTCAATAAATCTTTCCTCTCAGCAAGATGGATTAAGTTGCTCATTTTTTTCTCGCAAGATTGACTAAGTGCTAACCAAGTGCTACCCAAATTAATACTCAGAATCCAACTCCGTGACAACAGGCACTTACTAAACTTCACATTATGCTAGTGCCTAGAACTAGCAATGGCACAATCCAGAAAGTCAAGTTGATAGTCTTAGTTATCATCTTATCTGCTCGTTGATCATCAATCATCGCTATTTTTGTGCCGCATGACAAAGGACCATATCATGACAGTACGGAGAAGGCACTCACTTGGGCTATGCTCATAAACTGGTCCATTGTATTCTATAGATTAGGATTCAACGAGTGCAGAGATACCACGAAGGGACACTCCCATCATTAAACGCTTCTCCTCCCCATATGTTCCAAGTAAAATGGTGAGCTTCATGTTCAAGAATAGCTTTTGGCCTAGTTCGGTAGGGACCCCAATGGCTTAAATGGTTAGGAAGCTAGGATTTAACACTTTCCATTTAACACTTAAATGGTTAGGAAGCTAGCATTTTAACAGTAAGTCTAGATCGCCTTTCTCTTCATTTTTTTTTTGTTTTTTTTGGTTCTGCTTGTAGCTTCTGATCACATTCTTTTGAAGAAATGAATTAATGCCTTGCAAAGTAACAGAGAAAAGGAATTCGAGCAGCACAATCTACTAATTTCACCCGCTGTATATGTCATTGATCTAAATGTTGAAAACAGAAAAACCAAGGCAATACTTTGCTGACAACTTGTCAAAGCAGGAAACTATGCAAACATTTGAACAAGATCACAAGGAAAACCACTAGAGGAACGAAAAATGAACAAAATTTCATATCTTCGTATATCCCTCATAAAAATATAAAATTTATGACAACATTACTTGATAGCTGCAAGCGAGAGGATTTTCCCATAAACCAAACACTCATGGCACGTACTGCCCATCCTGCATCTCCTGGAAATCATTCTGGTTCTGGTATCTTCCAATGTTACCGTTGTACTTGTAGGGGTTCCCATTGGTGCTGTAATAGCCCTCTGGATGACCTCGGTCCTGGTTATTTTGGTAGTAATTTTTCTCATTACTAATGTCATGATAGTACTTGCCATTTTCCAAGAACCTGGTGTCACTCATGCCTTGTTTTCCAGTGTTGCTGTACCCATTGGCCCCGCGGTAGTATTTGTTCTGGTTGGACGTTGTGGCGGAGCCAGTTTCCTGGAGGCTTGTTTCACCAAATTTCTCCGGTTGCTCCTCGTAAGCATCGTTGCTGTTGTACCAGTTGTTGTTGTAGTAGTTGGTGTTGCTGTTGGGGTGATTGGAGTATGTTTCCTGGTTAGTCTCTGGTCTGTAATTAGGGACGTGACTGGATGTGGTGTATCGTGCATTGCCGAGCTCGGTGGTGGGGAGCTCACTGGACTCTTGACCATAAAGCCCATAACTTTGGGTCTCTGGGACAAAGCTTGGCTGTTGGTCTTCTTCCTTGGTGGCGTTATTAATCTTCTTGTTGTTGTTGTCAATGTTTGCTGTTGTAGAAGGATTAGGACTGACCTTGCTGAAGAACTCGCCTTTCCTGCCATCAATTTGGGAAGAGAAAAGGGTTATGAGAAAGAAGACAAGGCAGATGAATTTTAGAGAAGAGGCCATGGCAGGAGAAATCGAGAGATGTAAGAAAAACACTTCGGTGTCAAGTCTGTAGTGTCTGTATGTAGCACAGAGGGTGTGCGAAGGGTGCCATCTTTATATAGAAACGCCTACCTATGGGAAAATAGGAAAATAATCTCTCCCCCTCTCAGCAAAATTTTCCGCTCCTTTTTGGTGGAAGATGCCAGTGAATTAGCCATGACTGTGGCCCCTGCATTAGGAAACTTCAACACACAGCCTTTTTTCTTTAATGTTTCTTTGTTAAATCATGCATGTTTGTCTTTAGTGCTTCCTTCCTCTAGAGTACTTTTTTACCATTTTATACGAACCCCAGCATGGAAATAGAATGATTCTTCACCCAAATCTCTCGATAATAAATAAAATCTCTGATAAATTATCATGCTAATTCATCTCTCGACCTTTTGTTGTTTCCTAAGCAAACCAAACTAGATTAAGGATAATTAGGACGTATATTACCTGAAATCACAAATATAAAATAATCAATCAATTTTTTTTCTTGTTTTTCTATTTTTCTTAAACTAACCAATCAAATTTGTTGAAAAATCTTTGTTCTTATTTGTATCTTCTTAACGCACCCTCGCGTGGTAGTGCTAAGAAAAAAAGAAAAACAAATTGAATTCTGAAAAGGAAAATGATGAATGTGGTAGTTACTACTAGTTAGGACAATAAAAGGGGTAACTTCAACAAGAGGCCTGCCTTAGGAGGAATCATTTCCCAAAGTGAGTGGTGGGCTTTTCGGATGAAAGGGTCAACTTGGGCAATTGGGATTGCGGTACAGATGGATTCTATGGTGGTGGTGTGGTGCGGCCGGCTAATCATGCGAGGATTGCGGCAAGGTGAGCCACGCCAAATCATGGCATTTGGTGCGTGCCCCATGTGCCCTCCCCCGTCCGTCCACCTCCTTTCCATTTTCCTTTGTCTTTTTCTTACCTTTTATTTTTGTACAGGAACCTCCACCGATCCATTTTCCACCGGAGATTGCACGCGGACTCGCATACAAGGAAAATATATAATAAGCAGATCAGAATTGTATTTTATATTATAAACGTATGCCTTAAATACACACAATTTTAAAAAATAATTAGATTTTTTTTGTTGGACAGTATGAAATGTGTTCGCCTAGTGAGTGAGTTCAATTTACATGTCAAGTCACAATTCTTTTTTGGTAGAACAATAAGTGCCGCCTGTATTTTTTTATTATTTGATGGACAAAAATAAAAAAAGTGTTAAGATTCAATACTTAATCCTTACTTTAAAGCAACCCAAAAATAGAGATTCGATTTTCATATATCAAATATTGATTATCTTGGTCTATTACCATATCTAGCTAATAATTTTGTCTTTCTTGCTTTTTAAAATCTTTCCCCTCTTTTAAATTTGCGGAAAAAATTTAATCAGATTGATAAGATTTTGGAAACAAGTATAAAGATGACAAGTTAATTGAATCTGGTGGCAGTAAATGTTAATTTCAAGAATTGCAGTCCATGAAATTATGAGATACAGCACAAATCCTTTCCAAATACGCTAGCTGTCTCTT
>JAFFZT010000162.1:0-31891 GCA_019804595.1 Bruguiera parviflora | reverse complement strand
CCTCTGATTTTATATGGGAAAGGCGATTTGTTAGGTGCCACGATTTCTGTTTAAGACTTTCTTCGTAGGATAGAGACGACTGGTAAGGCATCGTGTGTGCATGTTATTATTTCAGTTACGAAACAAAGGTTATATGCCAATGTGCAATGGCTATGGTGAATGGACGCGTCATGGCTGACTACTTGAAAATTGGCAAAAACCCCAAAGAAAAAAAAAAAGATTTTTCTTGTAAATTTAACACAAGATCTTAAAATGGACATTTAACGTATTAAATCCTCGATATCATAGGTTATTAGAATCATGGCCATCCTTGGAATAGTTTCTGTGGACTGGACTTGAGTTTTGACTTTCGGCCAAAAATAATAAAATAAAAAATAAAAAATAAAGATATTGTTGTCACTCTACGTCATGCATGGCCCATTACATTTTTCGTCAACTGTGGGGTTTTTTTTTTTTTTTTTTGCTTTATTTTTTTATTGTTTCTGCTGGCAATTGTTAGTTGTACAAACGAATAAACCTCACAACCGCATAATACGAAGCAAAAATGGACGCCACAAATATATTTTATGCGTACAAGAAGCGTTTTTTAAACTTTTTTGTTTTTTGTTTTTTGATTGAAAGAAAGGAAAGATTGTCGTACCTTAAGAGAATCAAAGAAAAAGCCAATTTCTTCTTTTTTTTAATGACACTGGTAGGCAAAACGTCACGTTATATATATATATATATATATAATTAAATAAAATTAAATTTTATTGTAATTTTAATAATACCGTAATCTGAATTAACAATAACAGACGCAACAAAGGGCTTGTGAAAGTTCACGCAGTCCTCCCCCAGAGGAAGACGGAGACCAAAGCGAGCGAGCCAATCTGCAACTTTGTTGCCCTCCCGACGGCCATACGCGATGCGAAGAGACCACTCCCGAGCGAGGAAATCGCGGCGACGTGCAACAACGAGATTGGCGATCAGGTTTGATTTACAGGCCTCTTGATGTCTACTATTGAAATGAGGCTTTTAGCTTCTGCTCGGCCCAGCACGTAATTGATAGTAAACATTTGGGCCAAGCCCACAGTTCTAGACCATATAAGTCACGCGGGCCGCACGTGCCGCCTAAAGCCGATACCGAGCCAGCCAGCCAGCCAGCCAGCCAACCAACCACAAGGAAGAGATCGAAGGGGAAACCGGAGCTCCAGGTCTTGTCGATACGAGATCGTCAACACAACATATTGTTCGCGCTGCCACAAGGAAGGAAAAAGCGTCATGGCCGCCCTGAACAACGGTCTGAGATCCGCCTCCAAGCTGCTGGCCGCATCCGAAACGGTTTTATCCAAGTCGGGTCAGTCCTCGCCCACCCAAGAGTCTTTTCTAGGGTTGCTCGGTCTTTCTCGGTTCTCTTTTTCCCAGGAATTGATTGAAAGTTTCGGAGAGTCTGGGGTCTTGAAGTTCTTGTCTTGGGGAAGACAATAATGGGGTTTCTTGTAATTTTATTTGACAAATGTCCTTGGATTTTTGGGATCTAACGCAAGGATAATCATTGTTAGTATCTGTTTGAAATTCTTGTTATGTCTTTATTTTATTTTATTTTATTTTTAATTTCTGTAATCTGGAAACTGCTTTTTCTTTGATTCTAGCCTTTAGCGGAGAAAATAAATATATTGAGGCCCATTTACAGATGTTTCTTGTGTAGGTACGATTGTTGCATGCTTCTTACGGGTTCCTTCAGGTTTTATGTCCGCTTTTGTGTTCTTGCTATCGGAGATTGCTCGCTTTGGTGTGTTTAATAAGGTCTTGTCTTTGGGTTCTTTTTCGTATGTTGATGGATTCTAGTTTCAATTAATGGCCTTAGGTGAGTCATTCATAACGTGTTGAAAAGATATGGGTGATTGGTTTTGTACGTTCAGTTAGCTTCGTGGACTTAACATGAGGCTCCCGCCCTGGCACCAGAGAGGAGTTCCTCATTGAAGTTACCTGAGTGCCTGGGCGAGTCAGGAAAGCGCTTTTGACAATATGGGGTTGACCTGTTCTGTAGTCACTTTTACTATCATAACATGATATTCAGCAGTTATGTAGTGGAACATAAGTTATGACAGTGGTTTACTGGTTTGATACCTTAAAAAAAAAAAAAAACAAAAAGATTCATTTTTCCATTGGCCTTGTGAAGGCTGTTGTATTACATATGCCAGAGTCCCATCTTGTGCTTTTTGGACTACCATGTTACGTCTGTGTAATCATTTATCATCTTTTGCTTAATACATGCTTTGCAAACATGATTACGTCATATGGTAGCCTGTTTCTGGTGGACAGATGTGTTTTAATAATTTCAGTGGACCTGATCTTACCAGGACTAGTAATAGCTTGTTAGAGCACAGATATCGCGACAATTAATTTGCAAAGCATTGCTAATTATATGTGCTAGTTGCAGAGCTTACTGGTTGCTCTGCTAAATGTTTGAAGAGTCTTTTGGTCAATTTTAGTTGGTAAAGTCAATGTTTCTTCTTCCATGAAGTTTAAGTGGTTATCCAAACTCAACTCAGTCTTAATTTCAGATTGGTGGGGTTTGGTTACATGGATACTTTTTCTTTTCCATTCCACAGGGGTGTCCATCAACAACACCAAAAGGGGCTTACTCATTTGAAAAAGTGCTTAGCCATAGGGATTGTCCATCCCAAATGCTTATTGGTGTGAAACAAAGAAAACATGCTTGGTAGGATTTCCCAAAATGGATGTTGAAATGTAGGTTGATATGTTCCTACTATCATGGTGATGCTGTATTTTGTGTGAGGAATTATAGGAGAGATAAATACCGAAGAGAGAAACTGGGTTAATATATTAGGCTGGTTTTGCTTTCAAATCCAAATCAGATAGTTGCTGTCATTTGAGTAGCGTTATTTTCTTGTTTTTAGCATTAACTAATTGAAAGAAATAATTTTTTTGTTCTGGCAGTCAACAGAGGTTTTCATTCAACTGGGATGAAGAGGATGAGTGGAGGTCATGGACATGGCCATGACGAACCATACTATCTTCATGCAAAGCACATGTACAACTTGGATAGAATGAAGGGTCAGAAAATCAAAATGCCTCTTGCTGTCTTCACTGCCTTCAGCATTGGTGCCGGCCTTCCTGTATATGCTGTTATTTTCCAGCAGAAAAAGACTGCTTCAGCCTAGGTTACAGCACAGCTTCTCATGCAATAATAGGGCCGACTCTGAATTGGTTTCTTGTCAACTGTTGGGATGCATTTGAGTTAATGATTCTACCATATGGACCTTTGCTGTTTGTTTTCCCCGTTCGGCTTGAGAAACATGATTTTACCACTGCATTACACAATAATATCTTCCTGTAACGACGTTATTGAGTGGTGGTTTCAAATATTTTGTTTATTTAGTGTGCCTAATGCGGTGCTCTTGAATGCAAACTCTTTGTCGGTGGGGGGAAGAATTTGTTGAAGCCACCAGGTGCTGACGGGATTCGGTTTTTGTGGCCCTTTATCGTTCCTTGGCCTTGCGAGGAACCATGCGGTTTCCAGTGCCAAATTTGCATCATCTTCGTATTCAAACACATTTTGAGTGACGGAAGGTTTATCACTGACTTTGGATAGGTTTCACAATTTTGCCTTTCATTTGTTCTGATGGTCTCGAGATTTAAAAGGCAAAGATTGCATCTTTAGAGCAGGTAACAATCGTGGAGCTTAAAGCTCGGTTTAATCATATTTTCCATCTTACTCAAAAAGACGTACGAAATTTTATGGTTGAAATAATAGGATCATTATTCTACTCAAAAAAAAAAAAAAAAGACCATATAACCTCAATAATATATCGAATGAATGGCTAGAGCTAGTCAGACTAATTCTGTTGCTTTGAAAATATTCAACTTCAATTGTTGACGACGAAGCCGAATCTGAAATTTACAGGTCAAGGAACTTGATGTGATCCCTCGTAAGAAAAGATTAGAATGTCTGTTTCGTAGTTTTGATCACAGTCTCTCATAATCGAGCTTCTCGGACTGCAGACAACCACGAAAGTCACAATATTAATAATGAGATGCAGCAATCACTTAAGCTTCCGATGAAATATTTCTTTGAAAAGGTGGACAGGACAACCTGAGCTCAACAATTTATACTTATGAGGGGAGCTTTCACAAATGGCAATTGAAAGAAATAAACTAATGTCAACCCTCAAGGTGTAAATGTTCTTCAAACTTACTGAAGCTGAACCTTAAACCAAGTTCAAATCTCAATCAATCCTTTTGGGACAAATTTGTTAGAACTTCAGAATGTAAGATAATAGAATGAGAGAGAACTAAGAATGTGCAACAATGTTAACTTGAAACAACTCAGTAGGCAAATTTGTAAGCTGTCTTAGTAGGTAGGAAACTTTACTCGATTATTATAGTTAATTTAACTTTCTAACATTGGATTGAAGTTGAGAAATACCCAGGACTTCAAACGTAAACCATATTTTTAGCATTACCTTTATAAGCATGTCTGTTGGAAGCCAAGCTGGGGCAGTGGGGATACCAACCCATGAAACCTATCCAAAAAAATGGGCGAATGCAGATCCCAAATCATATTGGCAGCTTGTTCTAGATTCACATAATCCATTCCATAGGCTTAAAACTTTTTGGCATTGCAGATGCCCTTAGCATATAGTTTAGCTTGGACAGACTGAGGGATGGAGGGAGTCTACCCCATACAAATTATGATTGAGCACGCTATTGTCTTCCATTTTTATTTTCATTTTTTTTGGTTTGTTTTTGGGAGGGGGGGAGGCGGCTGGGGTTGTTTTAAGGCATCAGAATACGTGTAAAAAGATTATGTTATGAATTGGAGTGGAAAAATACTCACAAGTGCATACTCTCCCGTCTCAAAAATTCGGAGATCCAAGATCTATAAAGAGTGTTGCAAAGGTGGTTAGAAATGCCAAATAGCAGTTGATCATCCATTCACAATGCAACTCTTCATTTTTCACAAAATGACCTTAGCTAATAACAATAAAAATTTAAAGAAGAAAAGAGAAGAAAGAAAGATGAGAGAGAGCTACCTCGCCACGGTCCTCATAAATGTAATCCAAACCCTTGTAATTGGGCGGATGTCCAACCGATAAATACTAAAACAAGAATAAAAAGAATAATTTAAAAGAGAAAGGAATGCAAATAAAAGAAAGAAGGGACTTAAAAATAGATACTCTGCTTGCTAAATGTGACCCTGCCATTGTTTTCAAGATACAAATTTCCAAACCCAAGTTAGCTTGTTTCGATTATGGTTTTATGTATTGAGTCTACCTTACTTAATTATCATCTCTGCTTCCGGCAAACTATTCAGTAAATAATTAAGTAGAAAAACCAAAAGAATTGGGATTCAAAGGGAAAATAAAAGGAAAACCCATACTTACATTTATGCTATTAAGGTATTTTTCTTTATCCACTCTAACAATCTGTCCCTTCTTCACTGTCCATATAATCCAATGGATTAGAAACAAACCAACTATTCGTAGCCCGCATTCATTCATCAGTTTTTCAACATCATTGTTAGTTATAACTTAAACAAAAAGGAAAAAAAAAAAAAAGACTCACTTGAATAAACAGGCTTCTTGGGCTTAGAAGCGGTGGTTGAAGGTTGAGAATTAGAGGAGGGGGAGGTGGAGGTGGAGGATGAAGTGGGCTCTTGCGTTTTGGTCTGGGCAGTGAGGTCTTGTTTCTCTGGCTCATCAGAGCTCGCAGCTCTAATGGTAATGGATGGCAAGTGAGCGAGGGTTGTTCTTGAAGTGTATGGGAATGGAGACAGGCATGGGAAGGTGGTTCTTAGTGAAGTTGCAAAGGCAGCCATAGAAGTTGCTAAGCAGCGGAGAAGGAGAGAACGGGAGCCGGCAGCGTTGGCTTAAGATAAGGTGTGAAATTTCTTCCATTGACGTTTCAGATAACATGCGATGATGCTTGTAGGACGGCCGCAGGATTGAGTGCTGACAATCGACGGGTTGACGTGGCGACAATAAAAAAGTAGTAAATTAAAAATGGGAAACAATAGAGAGAGGGTGGCAAACGACCCTCGTTGAGAGGGAAACTGGCAACCCAATATGTGCGAGGAAGACAAAGGCAGTGGGAATTTCCACTGTTGATCTATCATTGAAGAGGCCGTGTGTGATGTGTTTTAAATCACAGCCAATGTTATTCCAGTTGGGATAAGGAATAAACAAATCACATTTGCGTTTATGGACAATTTAATCTTTTGGTTGCTGTGAATGGGATGCTATCTCCCGTCTGCCACATATGTTTTCACTTCGATTACTTTTCTACAAAGACTTGTGCTGTAGGCACTTAATGGTAAGGAGATCATTGCATATATTAGAGAACTATGATGGACACGTCTAATCTTTATTAGGGTGTAATTATTTATAATTCCCAAAAGATGCTATGCCTCAACTGAAAGTAGGGATGCGTGTTATTAATTAATTAAATGGGAATTAACCTGATATATTTATGATGGTAATTTTTAATGCAAAGGGGAATTTTAACAGTATATATATATATATATATGTATGTATGTATGTATAAAATAAGAGTAACGTAAGATGAAGAATGCATCCCCTGTATGTTTGTCCTTGGCGCAGACAAAGACTCCTACACTGATTCCACTCATAAAGTCCTTCAATTTTGATTTCTTTTTTATTACCGTAATAGTTATATATATAGTAACATATGACATATAGTATTAAGTGTGAAATAGTCTTGATTTAGACGATTTTTCAATTTACAAATGGATTAAGGTTCAAAATTATGTATATATAAAAGACTAAAATTTCAGACTACAAATCTGCTACAACCACAATAGAGTTAACCTTATTGAGAATTAGTAGGGTTTTCATCTTTACTATCACTACCTTGTGGCTTGTTTTCTGGATTGTGCTGCTGCTGCTCCAAGTTCATCATTAACTCCACCCAGTTGGATGCCCATATTACCACTTCTCTCTCTCTCTCTCTCTCTCTCTCTCTGACAACACTCCTAACCCCAGCAGTTGGGCTCCCATTCCCAGTCCCACTGGCTTACTCGGCCCCCTCCATTAAAACTAGCTCTCTGCATGGATGTCACTTCAGCAGCAGCTGCCGGAGAAGTCCACATGTGTGGCTCCGGCAAACTTCCCGATGTGGAGTTGGAAGCCCCGCCGCGTACTGGTAACATACAGAAGGCATTTCCGCCGTTTGTGGTGGCCTGCGCGACTGCCCAGGTAGCCGGAGTTGGAAGAACGCTTGATTGTCTAGCTGATTCCAAACCACTCGGTTCTTGGTCTTGGTCTTGAATGCTGGATCTTGCCGCCGGCTGATTGGGACTTATTGCATCCACCGGCTCAGAGGTCTGTTGCTGGGTCGTTTTATCTTCGAAAAGATCTCCTCTGAATGTCTTTCTGGCGCAAATCTGATCGTCGGAGACAAGATTTTGAGGATAGAGCTGATGGTGGAAGGCTAACATTGCTGTGTTTTTGCTGGCTATTATATCATGGTAAGGCAAGCTGGTATGAAAAGATAGAGGAGCTGATTTTGATGCAGGAGCTGAGATGGTGGCGCCACTGCTACGGAGTGACACATTAAGGGTAGAGAAATTGGCGGGAATAGTACCGGTGCCTGTAGCAGCAATTATGGCTGGTTCTGCTTGTTGAAGGAGCCATTCTATGGTTTCTCCATCAGATTTATGACCTAGTTCTCTGGTGAGCTGGAAAACTCGCGCAGCGCACACGGCCGGCATGCGGATGCGGCGGCCACGACCATCCACCTTGAGGTGGCGGTCCTTGGAGGGACTTTTGGAGGTGCATTTTGAATGGCGGACTGCAACTTGATTGGATATGGAGCCCATGAACGTGGCCTGAGTGCCCTTTGGGGTAGTAGAAGTAGACCCATGTTGTTGTGGTGCTGGAATTTCAAGAGGGACTAACTGAAGGGAAGCTGCTGATTCTCGTTTTTGGCTATGGTGGTCTTTGGCACCACTGACGCTTTGTCGATTATTGCTCTGTGGCTCCACAATTAATTCCATATCATCTGCTTCTTTAAAGACCTAGATTTTTTACTTGATTGAAATCCATATTTTTTCTTGGGATATCATCATTTTTTCTTGTTCTTCAAGTAACAAACTAGAAAATGAAATCCAAAATAAACTAACAATAGTACTATATAACTATGAAATGAAAAAAAAAAAAAAAAAGATTTTTTAAAAGAAAGGAGAGACCTGGTGGATTTGGTTGCCAAAGGTCTTGGTGATCCTCAGTTCATCACTGGTAGTGCGTCTCAGCGTGGGGTTCTTCTTTTCTCCCTCGTGATTGACTGCTGTCCCTTCCCAGAGAGAGAGAGAGAGAGAGAGAGAGAGAGGTGGGTGCATAAAGAGCCAATAAAGCTAAGGAAGAATCAATAGTACTGTAATGGTATACCTGGGCCTGTAAAATGCTGCAGTACCCCACTCATGGGCTGTCTATCTCTGAGAAGAATGTTAATTAGTATGATGGATCGGATGCCAATTAAGTAGGTTTGCTTTGTAGAGATTTTTATTCACAATTTTACTTACTGTTAAAAGCAATGCATATATAATGCAGTTGGGATACACTTTTTGGGTATGACATTTTTGAAAAAAGTTGAGGAACAGAAGAAAAAAAAAAGTCTCAATAAAAAATATTAAAACCCCACCAACTGATTGATTAAGTAGGTCTTTTTTTGGTCTTCCTTGTTCCTTTATCGTATCCACTGTCCTCCTTTAATTTGCTTTTCTTTCTGATTTCAGTTTTCGTTGATAATCACCATCACGGTGACGCTAATCAATTCCCAGTTATCCGCCCCTATTTCTGTCTGTGGCCATATATGGTTCTTTCTCATGTGCGTGTATAAATATCTACGTGTATAGATACACTTATATACATTGCATCCATGTGGGGAGTGCGTATACATAATTACTTTGAATGTCTCATCCATCACGCAATACGGTCATGTAATTTAATGTACACGAGCCTACTGCAAAAATATTGCTGGCTTTAATGTTTTGTGTGGATATTTTGGAGTACGTTTTTGTCTGTATAGTGGCACTGGCAAAAGAGCAGGGCTTTCTTGTTGGCTGCAGCTAAAAACTGCAATAGAGTCCTTAAAACTCAGAGGCCAGCCATTTCAGTCTCCGGACTCTCCACAGATGAAGCAAATGTCTTGTATCAGGTATTTTTTGCCTTGGGTCAACACTCCAAATCTCAAGTCCCAAAACCCAAGTTTTGGTTAGTCAATTATTTGCTGTCTAAGCAGACAAAAGACCACTGTCCCTAAACACCAACATGCACTCTTTGTTTCTGATATGGCAGCCTGATAATCCTATAAACTAGTGTGCAAATTTAAGTGCTCTGTTCTGCACTAACATGCAATTTATTGTTCAATATGTTTCTTAACAGTCTAATTGAAAGCTCAATAAAATGACAAGTTCATCAATACCGTTCTCTCTCTGTGTGTTCCCTGAAGACCAAATTAAAGTAGTGTCATAATCAAGAAAAAATATCAAGAGAAAATCCAGAGGTAGACAAAATTGGAGGAGCTCCTATGCTACTAGTCCCACCACTACAAGTACTACCAAGAGGTAACATGAGGGAACTGAGCTTGAAAGGACAAGGAAACAATACCATGTGGTACTGTACATTCATGGAGAAGCTAAGACAGCTCAGCTAAGCATCTAATGGACTAAGACAGCTCAACCCAGCACACGGTCACTTCACATTGCATTACCCACTTTCTTGTTTCCTTTTTCTCTTTAACTGTTGGGTTTTGTTTGTTCTGTTAGAAACTTTCAGACCACAGTACGCATAACAAGTTTCCCATTCCAAGAAGGGCAACTAGCCATCAGCCGGTCAACTCCATCTGGCTTTGCTTACTTTCCCCTTGGAATCCTTTTATTCGTGGAGAACATTTGACAAGGCCTAATAGTCTTAACAAAACAACTCATGTATGCATACGTTTCTCCAACTCACTCACAGATGGGCATGTGTTGAACTACTAATTTTTTTTATTTTTATTTTTATTTTTTATTTTTACATTGTGTAAAACTTAAGAAGAATCTACTCAAAATTTTAAATCATCGAACGGCTTAAGAAATGAAATAAAACGGAATAACGAAACTAATACATTAATTGTTGTCAATGTCAAGGTTTGTTGGCGTCATTCAGGGAAGCTTGCTATCTTATCCTATTTTAAATGGAGGGTTTGGTTCCAAAAAATAATAATTATTATATATATATATATATATAATTGCATCAAATTAAATATGTAATATTCCAATAGGCAATGGCTTGCAGACGTCAAGCCCCGATTGGCCCCATCATCTAACCGACGGTACTGACTGATTGCGGGTGAGATACTTGATTTGTAAATGCCGCTTCCGTTACTCGTCTCGAATATTAATTGCTAATTAACGATTATAATTACGAATGTAAAAAAATTTGAACTTTTTGGAAACAAATTCTCAATGGTACACCTATTGTTCATGTAAAATAAAAATTCAAGTTTTGTGATTTTCGCTAGTTAACCACCCCTCCCATATATATATATATATATATATATATACCGCACTCTTAAGCCAAATAAATAATTTCGGATGCATACATGTAAACTAAGACAACGGTTTTAACGACCAAGGCAACATGCGGCACGTATAGAGTCAAAACATGCATGTAAATACCAACCCCCAATAAACAAACAGCCAAGAGATTATTACAACAGGCTTGATTCTGGCTACCCATGAACATAAAGCACTCGAATTTAAAGCTCTGTATACTTGTGTGAACAATTTCCAGTCTTCCATGAAAAGTCCCCGACACTAACATGGATGTCTTTTTCCTTTTTTTTTTTTTTTCAATTCTGCATAATCAAATATAAACTGTAACCTGCTTTTAGCATATGCCCCACAAAAATTTTTAAACGCAAACAGGAAAAAGTAGCTCTTATTTGGAATGCAAGAGGAATTGTTTTAGAGAACGCTATTGTACACAACCAAACTATTAGTCCAGACTAAAAGGACGGAGTGCCAAAGAATGTGATCTAAAGGAAAATCCAATGCTTCTGATCTTCTATTTTCTTCCCTATCCTTTTATGCTATTTTTTATGCTAGAATGCGCCTTCAGTAAGTCCAAGAAGATGATCGCTTGATCATTGGTTTCATTTGTCTGTCCTCTTCTAAAGAGATCATTCCCAGATGCGAAGGATCCTCCAGCATCATCTTTGCCACCAAGTATCCGGCAATAGACCACGTCTGATATTTCCTTGCCTGTTTACCAATGTACCTGCCGAGTTTCCCATCGTAATATTCTGGCCAGCTATCTTTCAGCAGTCGGGTCTCAGCAAGATCAATTGCTCGTCTTGCAATTTGTGGTCGTCCCGTTTTGATACATGCAGCAGTTAGCAACCACAAGAGCACTGCATTTCGTACAAGAAAGCAGAAAAAACATGGGAGGAGAAGAGAAGGCACGTTATACCGTCATATTCACCAGGAGTAGTCTACTAGAATAGAATCAAACAAGAGATCACAAAAACAGAGGAGATGAAACAAAGGGTGTTCCTGTGAAAGGGTGAAATGCAAAACATATTATACTGTAAACAAGGGGGAATGGCGAAAGGCAGAAGCTGTGGTCATTGAAAGTGTTTTTCAGAGGGAACAACCATTGCCATCCTGTGTCTAATTACAAAAATCAGATGAATTAAGTCAAAATGGCATTGCAATCTTGCCACTAAACTAGAAAAGCATCTCGCACAATGTATCATCTGATCTTGCAAGTTCATCACAAGCCTAAAGTTTACTTGGTCAACTTAAAATAGACAAAAGGAACAACAACAAGAATTTTCAAGAGCTGCTTCATGTGCAAATAACCAAACTGTGCCACCATAAAACAAAATCATACGCAAACACTGTCCATTCAGATAGCAGCTTTGGGAATGCAGTCATGACTCTTATCCTGTTTTCAAATATTTGTCACATTGAAAAGAACATGGAAGAATAAGCAAGTTCTTTTCTGTGCAGAATGCAACACATCATCTCAATTACATACAATTTATGCATGTATGGTGGTGGTGATAGAAATGCTATAATTTCATGAATTCAATAATCAAAACAACCTGGGTATATAGAACTTTGGCTAGATGCTATCTCCCATTAGTTACTCTACATTTCCGTTGCATGTTTCCAATTGTCAATACACCTAATGTGGAACCCTGATACACTAAACCTAAATACAGGACATCTAAATGCCGAAAGAGACTGGTATATAACATTGTGCTGTTCCTTGTCCACAAGCATCATGATTCTAGAGACAATTCTGCAGTTTACATTTCAACACTTCAACTGGTAGCCTACAAGATACTAGAAAATGTCCCCATGGGTGAATGGTGTATCAAATTCATGTCTGATAGTCATAATATGGAGTCACTCAACTTATGAGACAAAGAAGGCACAAACCTGGCCAAGATCCTCCATTATGGTAACTCCATCTCGTATTCTTGGGATCACAACCAGTTACAATTCGCCATTCATGACTTTCAATTGCAGGATAGGATATTTTCAGAGGCATTTCTCCAACCAACTCCTCCCACCGAGACTCGATAAGATCCATGATAGCCATTGATTGCTCAGGAGTTGCAAGAGAAGCAAGAATAGCAACACAATTACCTAAAGCAAACCAACGAAAATCCATCCTTGCAGGACTAACATTGCCAATGAAATAGCCACCACGTATTGGCATAAAATCAAATACCCAATCTGGGATAGAATCAGGAATAACATTGAACTTATTTACGGCTGTATGTGAGTACTCCTCAGTTTTGTATCTGTATATGTCATTTAGTTGTTGAAAGTCAAGCCAGAAGTAACTTCGCATGTGGTAACTCAATGCATGCAAACGTTTCAAGATTCTCTCTATAAATTCTTTTCCTTCAGCATCATGTTTCAACATTGAAGAAGCACATCGCAAGGCCATAAAGAAAAGTGCTTGAATTTCAATGGGATAACCATAAACTCCCTACACAATACATCCATGATGTTAAAAACTGCAAACAATTCAATACTAATAAAAACCTAAGAGACATGAAGATTTAACTTGAAACAACTAAGGAATCTAATTGACAGTTCTCTACTTATTAGCACACATATTGCTTCTATTGATGCCAAACAAAAAAAACTGTGATGTAAACAATAGCTTTAGCCCTTTTATATTTTTTGTGCATGCAAGTGAGTTGAGCGAGAGGCAGATTAGTGTGTGGAAATTTTGCTCACACGAATACTGTATTCACACAACAGTATAGACTGCAGTTGCTTAGTCAAAGATGCCTACCACAAAAGAGTTTACCAGATGAACAATAGCGACAAAGAATATAAAATCATGAAATTGCAGTATGTAATTCTCTGGAAACATTTTGCTCTTGACCAAATTCAACCCTCCAGCTTATAGGGAGAGGAACAAAGGAATGTGTTTAGCAAACAGAACATCAGAACAAGAATTTAGTCCACCAAAAACACAAAACTGAACAATGCCTTTGCATTCCTCATGACTGCTACTTTACATTTTATAATCCAAAGAACAATTAATAAATGAAGTCCAATAATTCATAGCCTATTTATTATGTTGTGAACAGCTCAGGTACTGACACATCTAAGTCAATTAAAGCACCTGAAAATTTTGAGTGTTCCAGTTCCAGCCTATGCAATCACCATATCAATCCTGACGAGGAATTAATGGTTATTTTCAGGACACAGAGAGAGAGAGAGAGAGAGAGAGAGAGAGAGAGACAACAAGGACTGCATACCATTCTGCGATCAATCATAGAGCAACCATCAGCACAGAGAAGCGTAGGGAATGTATCAAACCCCTCTGATAGGCAGAGAGTCAATATGAGCTTCATCCCCTTTTGACACTCTGGTTTCTCTGCTAAAGATAAATCCCCTGTAGACTTTGTATATGCACGTAGCAGAATGATCCACCAGAAACCAGAGTCAACTGGAGCAACCCTTCCAATAGCACTCTCACCAAAATCTGCGACTACAGTATCTGTCTTTCGGATAGGATCATGCAGAACTTTAAAGCTAGCTGGCATGGCCCCTTCCCCAAGCTTGAATCGGTCTATCCTTTTTTCCCACCCTTGAAGATACAGTGTCTTCAACAGGAAGTTCTTAACTATCTCAGGCTCACCATTCATCAGAAAAGCCAGGGCACTGGGCACAAAATCTCGCACAAAAACCTAGGCGAGGGGGAAAAGAGGGTAAAAAGAAATGATGAATCTTCTACCATAATCCATAATACGCTAGAATTCCTTCAATTTTCAACCACAAAACTAAAAACTTACACAAATTTTGTTTCATCATCTCCCAAAAATTCAAGTCATGACTTTCACAATAAAATTCAATGGCCATCATCAGCATTTGTTCCAAAGTAATACTGGCTCATGCTTATGGAATACTTTAAGAAATGTTTCAACCTCTGATTTTTGTTCTTTTAAGGGATCTTGGTTCGGTAAACAAAACAGAATCACCACAAAAGACAAATCAAAGCTCACAACTCACAACATATATACAACGAAATCCAAACTAAATTGAGTAGTGCTCTAAAGCCTAATGTCCCATTCATCAGTGAGAAGATTGGCAAAAAGCATAATGGTCATTAATATAATTTTTCTCCATAGAATTACCTGATCATAGTTCAACACTTCCTCTGAAGCATGGTCAACTGCTGCAATGGTGCCGACTGGTTGGCCTCTCAAGTAGACTATAGAGCGCCTCAGTGCCTCCCAAGCATCAGCCACCATAGGGTGGGGCTCAAAAGAGTTGCGAGCGGAGGAAACTGGTGTGTCCAATCCAGACCTGTATCCAGGTGAATACAAGGTCTCATAGTTATCATGGCCTGCTCTTGAGAATCCAATAGAGAGTTCACTTAGAGACCTCTCATCAAACGACCGCTTCCTTTCTATGTTCAACCTTGGCTTATCAAGGAGACGAGATAGATCAAAATCATCTATTTCATTGATCGAGCATGTGGAGCTCACATTCTTAAGCCCCGTCTCTTTATGTCCATCCATTTGTATGTTTTTCTCCATCAATCACTCCAAACTATAGACAGTACTTTGTTCCTAAAGCAAATGAGAGGGCAGAGTTTCAGAATGCAAATACTCAAAGGTGAAATAAACAAGCAATACTTAACCCCATAATGCTTCAACTAGATTGACTAACTAGAGAGAGAGAGAGAGAGAGAGAGAGAGAGAGAGAGAGAGAGAGAGAGGCATTTTGCAACACCAGACCAATTCTCTAATGTAGACCATCGTGCTCTACAAGACTAGAACAGGCACAGTTTCATGCATGACACAAACAGTTAATTAGGATAGGAAAAAGAAAAAGAGAAAGAAAGAAAGAAAAGAAGAAGAGAAAGACATAAACCGAAAAGGATAATTTCTCACACCTTGAAGGAATGAACATGGAAAACACCCATTATGCAATCTAAGAACGAGACGCACACATTCTGCCTGAAACATCTATGCCATTTCCCATTTAAAAAAAAAAAAATTAAAACAGAGCTTGGAATTAATTAAAAAAAGAAAAAAGAAAACACACGCGCACACACGCACACACGCACAATAGATCAAGATCCAATACCATAGAAACTATGCAACAAAAAATGATGACAAATTCACTGAAGAAGATTCCAACTGAAATTTTCAAGAAAACAAAGAAACCAAATTTAGCTGAAAGTGGAATAAATAAATAAATAAAACTCAGATCTAACGGCTTCAATGTCTTCAAAAAATCTAGAAAAAGAGAGAGAGAAAGATCCGCAGAAGAGCACACCTGAGCAGAGCTTCAATGGCGGAAGGAGAACGAAAAATGAATTCGCCGGCGCGTCGCGAACGGCGATTTCGCCGGCAAGGGGTCGGCGAAGAGGGCGCAAAGAGAGAGAAGAGAAGAAAAAAAGATCATATCTTTGAGAGCTTGAATTTATAGTGTGTGTGAGAGAGAGAGAGAGAGGGGGGGCGCCCGCGAGAGAATCGGACAGTCTCTATCCAATCTAAAGTTTTCGTGTAAGAAGGACGACCGGGAATAACCGGTGATATACACGAGGATCCGACGTGGACAAAACGACACAGTTTCTAATTTTCCTCGGGCCTTCCACTGGCAAATTGTGTCGTGGGTTTCTGATGGGCACCAGTTTTTAGTTCAATTTAACATGTTGGGAAATGCGTAGATCGGGTTAGGTGATTTCATTTTTAAATTATTATATATTGTAGTAATTTTAGTTTTCTTAAAAAAACCAAAATATTAAAAAACAAACTCTTGAGTGCACTAATTTTCAATTGAATTGATCCACATGGGTTTTTTTTATATATATAAATTTTATAAATTTTAGAAGATTTGCAAACATATTTATTTGGTTAGCCTTTTAAAACATACATCTTTGCACTAACTTGCACGTTAACCAAGACCATGTTGCGAGAAAGCATCCTCACAAATTGTTATTATCGTTGAAGTTTTTGTTGGTTTAAGATTGCCATTATCTTTGCGCGATTGTTTTGAATACATAAGGTGATCGGCGATCAATGTTAAAACTTTCTAATTTGGTCCATTAATTATATGTTTGTTGTTTCTGAAATTGTTCTCATTATTTATGCCATTAACATTTGTAAAATAATAATAATAATAATAATAATTGAATATACATAAAAGCATTACATTGTGCAATTCATTATCTAAAATCCAAAAAAAAAAAAAAGAATCCCTAAAATTCAAACAAAAAGTCAAGAGGTTTTACTAATAGTATTTCAATTAGTTGCATCGTAAGTACGGGACAAATCTGCACTACACTGGTTTATCAGATATGCAAAGAATATACTAATGGGTATTAAAATTCCAAGAAGGGCAAGTCCAAAATCTTTGGAAGATTATTATGCACAAAATATTCTCCCAAAATGACCACGGTGTGCTGGCGTGGTATCGTATAGTAATCTTGTAATTTTAATTTCTGGATCCCCCCCCTCCCTATATATTTTGCAGATAAAGAGATAAATCGCTTGTAAATTGCCCAAAACCCATTTATAATCTGTATTGCTAAAGCTATTATTCTATATGGGTATCGTTAGAGAATTAGATTGCAGGCACTTTTTGTTAGGTGGGTTAGATCTTTACACCTTTCAAGGTCGGGACCAGCCACCCAACTACTACGGGTTGCGGTATACATCATACCTAAACACAAGGAATGCACATGAAAGAAAAATGTCCATCTAGAATTCTGCATGCAAGCTGTGTACCAACTCATCCTCTGCGTGGACAAAAAGAAATCGCTAAGGCCCAACTAATAGTTAAAAACTAAAATCGAATAGGAATTTTTTTTTATGGATTTTATTTATTCATTTGCTTATTAAATTGTATAATGCATACGCAAGGGAACCTATATTCTGGTGTATAAAAATTGTGCATTTGTTACCAAGGAAATGATTCAATTGAAACTTTGAGGTCTCCATTTTGAAATCAGAAAGAAAAAAGATATATAAAAGTTTGATTTTAATTTTTTTTTTACAATTAATTTTCATTTTTTTATTTTTATTATTTTTTTACATTTTCATTTAAATCTTATATCTTTTAAATTTATTTTAAATCAATCATTTTCAGATTAAAAAAATTAATTTAAAATATATAGAATTTAAAAGAAATATGAAAAAGTCGAAATTTTATTTATAAAAATTTAAAATTAATTTTTTATATCCCCTTTATTATATGATTCATAATTGAATGAACTCTTCATTTTTTGATTAATTTGGTACAGTTAAAATTTAAATCCGACAACTTTTTTTTCTTAGAAGAAGATTTCGTTGTCAATACGTTATAGCTGACTGGTTTGAATGAATTTTCTAAGAGAGAGAGAGAGAGAGAGAGAGCGTTCTATATATTACTAAATATAAAATCAAAACCATAACAAGGCCCGATGGTGTTTGCGTTTTCATGGGGTATTCTAATTTAGCGTCAGGCAATAAACAGTCGGATTCTCTAAGCTATAGACTTTCGGGATAAGAATAGCTGACTAAGCATTATATTAATTAGTATGAATACGAGCTAGGCTCATAACCAATCTTTGCAGCTGACTGAGTCCACGTTGTAATTATATCTATATTTTTTTTTTCCATGTTCATGGCAGTCCTTACCTATTTGGAATTTAAGCAAATAGTCAGAGTTTTGAGGCACACTGTTTGCTGAGAAGGCAAGTAAGAAGACCCATCAGAAAATGGAAAGAGGCCGGAAAGACATGATGTTATCAGGAACAGAGGCTCTTTGTACAGGTGAAGGAGATTGTGACGTGTAGACATGTAGGTATGTGGTCAACTTTGGATGCTATCATCCAGCTCAGGTCCGCGACAGAGTCTTTTCTAAAATTGCGTTCCCCCCCCCCACCCCCAAACAACAGCGAAAGCTTTATTTTGAAGATTCAATGGGTCCTCGTGGGGCACTTTTTCTGCAATTGTCTTACATATCATATCCCCGGGGGGGGGGAAGCTTGGTTTATTAATCGACTGTGACATGCTCATGAACCAACTCAAGCAACACGTTCAAAGCAAAAGCAGCAAGCAATGCACTGTTTCGATCTCAAAACCCACCGACCACGACAGATCAATGTAACATAGAAAGAAAATGCTTGGTGTAGAAAGCTTATGTGATAGTCTCTGAGTTCAGGACCCAATTATAACTAATTAAATAAAAAAAAATCTTATGATGCAAAATGAAATGATTGTTATATTTATCATAAATGTCCACGACAAAATATATTTATGGATTTATAATAATAAAGATAAACAAACGAAAGAGAGTAATGCAGATTGGACGAATTATATAATTTATAGATCTCTTCTTTTTTTTAAAAAAATAATTTTTATTGTTTATTTTTGAAAAAATTATGACGTGCAAGTGTACGAGAAACATGATATAACGTGCATATTATATAATAATTGTATATATATATTATTTATTTGTACATTTTATTTTATTTTTTTATAAAAAAAAAAACTAATAACTTTTTACCCGTGGAACCCGCAGGCCGCCGTCATTCCTCTGACTATTCTGCGGGTCCTCGGAACGGGACTCATTTACAAGTAGCTTTTTGTTTTATTGTTTCGTTAATTTTGGATTAAACATTAATTTCCGTGACGTGTAATGCTTATAAATTCTCCTGGTCGCCGAGCACTGCGAATGCGTCATGAAATAATTTCATTTTCTGAAGAAGATAATACGGCAGACCTATAATTTAATAACAATAAGAATATTGCTGCCTGTAATACGGAAGCCCGGCAGGCCCTACCCACCACCAATTGCGTAATATGCAAACTACTTTGATTTTTGAGTCATTTTCCACATTATCGACACTATGACTTCGACTGTTAATACTATTAATTGGATAAAATTTTGACCAAACCACGTGCATATGTTGCATGGTGGAGCTCGAGCACGCTCTCTACCAAGAGTCTGATTCGAGCGGCAAGTCGAGGGAAGCTGACTTCTAACTCAGTAGTATTTCGCGAATAATTTTATGATTGCTTTAACTACATAAAAAAGAAAAACTACTTTTTTTTAATTAAAAAAAGTCAAAAAAAAAAAGGGTCACACTGCAATTAGAAATATACTCTTTATAAAACTATATATATATATATATATTTGTCTTTTTCAATCTTCCTCTTTCAATGAATGATTTTGAGGGGCTACCAATCGATTCTTATTCTTCTTTTGAATTTTTCCAACTGAAGACAAAAGTGACAAAAAGAACCAATACACGAGCTAGTGATAAACCGGTGCACGCTACCGTGAAACTTGATGCGTTTTATATGGAAATTTCATCGATGACTTTAATTAGTGGTCAGGTCCTTCGCGCCATGACCAACATCGTGAAGGTTTGAATACATTCGGCGTATTCCATGAAGTGAAATATAGGATGCGACAACACACGAAAATCAAATTGAGGGACATTAATTTACACAACTCGTGACATGTTGTTCAACAAATGCAGTACGTTCGCAATGTGATGACCGACGCCAATTTGTGAATATTTAGGAGAATTTCATACTGCAGAGTATTCTCTTTCCTATTCTTGTGTTTTCGACATCATTTTGCCTTAAGCGTGAGGGAAAGCAAACAGAGGATTAGGTGGGTAATGCATGTACACTGTCGAATGAATCGGCGAGTAACCAATGGAACATGTTGAATCATTTGCCTCCATCTTACTCGGCATTTATTTATCTGCTCCGATCAATATTGACGTTAGGAAGAAACTCTTACGGAGCATTTAATGGATCGATAGCTGCCAAACTGCCAAAGCGATAGGCATTTAATACCCAAGTTGATATTAAGCAAGAACCATGGTAATTACCAATTA
This sequence comes from Bruguiera parviflora, assembly GCA_019804595.1. NCBI lineage: Eukaryota > Viridiplantae > Streptophyta > Magnoliopsida > Malpighiales > Rhizophoraceae > Bruguiera > Bruguiera parviflora. Next base: position 11,504 of record JAFFZT010000162.1, on the reverse strand, counting down.
CAATAATAATAAATTTTTAATCACAAATTTAATTGGAGTCTATTTCATAATTTTATTTTATTTTTTAACTATTATGTTCTATTATATAAATCAAGCACGCATTACCTGCCGTTCGCCATTCCTCAATATATATCTGGAAAACCTTTTTTTTTTTTTCATACGGAATATCACATTTGTATTTTGTAGAAATACACGGTTCCCTTTATGATCTCGGCAAGAATTTATCTCAAGATTAATGGCACGAAAAAAAGCATTAAAAGTTGTGGCCGTGCCCTTTTATGACAATGAAACCATATGGGGTCGTCCCTTTAAGAACAATTTATTCTAACAAATTTCGTCCGCCCGACTGATGAGGCCTGCCAAGAGGGAACTGCATGGGTGTAGATTATAGCCTTATAGGCAGCGATCATAGACTCACTAGGATTAAGGAAACTAAAGAAAATATAAATATCATGATTTCAAAACCAAACTCGTCGATCGGTCGAGGTTCAACCGGTCAAAATTGAGAATTAAGCCGATACTTAATAATATATATATATATATATATATATATATATATATATATATATATATAGAGTATAAATTCTTTTAAAAGGGTATGGATGTACGATTCGGCCGTACGTCTATTCCCAAACTTTCAATAGCAGGGTTGATGATTTTTGCGAATCTTATTAATGAAGTGACCCGTTTCCTATTTTATTCTATAATTAATATTGATCGAATAAGAGATAGAAAGAAGGGACGCCATGCATGTGGCGACAAGGATTCACTGTTAGGAAATGGTATAGAGGAGGGATTACACTGGACAATCTGCGTAAATTGTGAGACGGCGGAGATGTGAAAACACCGTTAGATAGGTAGATGGTGCACATTTATCCAATTTTCTAATTAGTACTGATTTTGTTAGGGTAAACACAAAAAAAGCGCGGATATGACAAGTCAGAAATGCTTAAATCGGAAGCCGAAGTGCTAAGAATAGGCACAAGTCTGTCACCATCTATTTTTGATATTATAATGGTACAAATTAGAAAAGATGAGCTGCATCAATGTTTTATCATCGTATCCAGTGTCGATCCGTTTTACTCGTTAAAAAGAGTGCTTTTCCTAATTAAAGTCCCATTCTCTCTCTCTCTCTCTATCTCTCTCTATCTATCTATTTTCTTCCGTGGATAATCCGTAATCCTCTAAAATTGGACGATGGTACACTAAGGAAGAACAAGAAACCAGGTGCACCGTAAATGTATCTGTGAAATTGAGCTGGAACATCCACGACGGAGAGAGGTTAAAAAGACAGGCCTCGAAGCTGCTTCCTAAAGCAAAAAGTAATTGCTTTTGCGGAAAAAGCCTCCCCACGGCCACCCCACAACAGTACGGCCGCCGACAAGCGTCTATATATATTCTTATATATAGACACGTTTATGCAGACGTCATCTACAGCTTCGCTTGTCAAAGAGAAACCTACATTGCAACCCCGCAACAATATTACCAATTAGCAATCAATCAAGAGTGAAGAATAATGGAAGTCACCACGTTTGAAGAAGAGCAGGCGGCACCAAGGTCAAGCCCAATGAAGAAGATCATATCGGTGGCCTCCATTGCAGCTGGGATCCAGTTTGGGTGGGCCCTCCAGCTTTCCCTGCTGACCCCATACGTCCAGCTCCTGGGTGTCCCTCACCAATGGGCAGCGTTTATTTGGCTCTGTGGTCCAGTCTCTGGCATGCTTGTCCAACCGACCGTCGGCTACGCTAGCGACCATTGCACCAGCCGCTTCGGCCGCAGACGCCCGTTCATCGCCGCCGGTGCTCTGTTTGTCATCATTGCCGTTTTCCTCATTGGCTTCGCCGCGGATCTTGGACACCACGCCGGCGACTCCTTGGAAGAGGCCGTGAAGCATCGAGCCGTCGTTGTGTTCGTTATTGGCTTCTGGATACTTGACGTGGCTAACAACATGCTCCAAGGCCCCTGCCGTGCTTTCTTGGCTGATCTCGCCGGAGGCGACCCGTCGGTGACACGTAGCGCCAACGCTTTCTTCTCATTCTTCATGGGCGTGGGGAATGTTGGGGGCTATGCTGCCGGGTCCTACACTAAATTATACAAAATTCTTCCGTTCACACTGACCAACGCCTGCGACTCTTACTGTGCAAATCTGAAAACTTGCTTCTTAATTTCTGCTACGTTGCTTCTAATCCTGACCTTGACGGCCCTTGTTTACGTGAAAGAAGAGCAATGGTCGAGACCCATTCACGGTCATGACGAGGCTGCAGGTAACCCATTCTGCGGAGAATTGTTGGGTGCTTTCAGGAGTCTGAAGAAGCCAATGTGGATGCTGCTCTCGGTGACCTCCTTGAACTGGATTGCGTGGTTCGCTTTCTTATTGTACGACACCGACTGGATGGGAAGAGAGGTGTTCGGCGGTGACCCCAAAGGAAGCGAATCATTGAAGAAGCTGTACGATCTTGGTGTGCGCTCGGGTGCATTGGGTCTTCTAATCAACTCGGTGGTTTTGGGGTTCGTCTCCCTTGGTATTGAGCAGACTGGCCGTCGTGTCGGGGGAGTCAACAAGCTTTGGGGCATTGTGAACATGATCTTAGCAGTCGGCATGTGTTTGACTATCGTGGTCTCCAAGGTGGCTGACCGCTACAGGGCCGACGCTCTGGTAGCTGGCGCAGTCTCCCCGCCACTCCCTTCCGCCGCCATTAAGGGTTTTGCATTGGCTACTTTTGCTCTCCTGGGTATTCCTCTCGCGGTGAGTTAATTACTTGCTAATTTATAATTATAAAAATCAGCAGCATTTTTATATAGCTTGTCTTCCTTGGTTCTTGTTCGGGTTTAATTGGTAAATTAACTTTGGATTATCTCTTCCCCTGTCGCAGATAACATTCAGCGTTCCTTTTGCACTGGCATCAATATTTTCCACCGCTTCTGGTGCTGGTCAAGGTAACTGGAAATGAATGAAATAAAATGCATAACATGCTTCGCAGCTATCAGTGTGCATGCCATCCTAAATAAATTTTAACCTTCGTTTTCTTGTTTCAGGGCTTTCCTTGGGGGTCTTGAATCTATCCATTGTTATTCCACAGGTAGAGTCAATTTTGCGTCAATCCATTTACTACATGCATGTTTATGCCAATTAATTGGTACGCACTTATTTGGTTTGACAATTATCTGTTGCAGATGTTCGTGTCAGTAACAAGTGGGCCATGGGATGCTCTATTCGGCGGAGGTAATCTTCCAGCCTTCGGGGTGGGTGCCGTCGCTGCAGCACTCAGCGGATTGTTGGCGATGGTCGTCCTCCCAGCTCCATCCCCAGACATTAAACATTCACATGCCCCTGCTGGCTTCCATTGATTTGCATGAATGGGAGTGGCTGAAGTTTGTCAAATTGTCTTCATTATTATTATTATTATTATTAATTTTTTTTTGGGGTCATTTTCATGCTCTTTCATTTTGCGGAATATAACTGCTTGTTTAACGGTTGTCAGTGGTCCAACCGCCTTCCTACGTCGTCGTCCCTTGATATTCCTCTCCACGTTATAATAATATCAAAATTCATAATTATTAATGCATATATACAAGAAAATGTATCTCCCCACAGAAATTAAGACTTCGGTGCCTAACAATTCTAGCTGTTATGTTGAATCGAGTGCCGTGACACCGAAGCCTAGAACGGCTATCGATCGCCAATGTCAAAGGATTTCAAATGTTACACCAAATGCTGAAATCTAAAATATATATAGGACCCGTTTAATTTAATTATTGAAATCAAACGGTATTCTCTACGACCAATAGTTGTTAATCGTTAATACTAATGGTATTATATAGTTTCTGGCTAAAAGGGGCCCGTCCGTAGTTGTCACTTTGGCGACGTACACTAACTAAGAAGGACAACATTCCTTTTGTTTTCAATTTAAGTGATCAAATCATGGTAATTAACAAATATACAACGAGGTAAACCTGGTTTAACAAAAAGAGTGATTAAGAACAATCTGTAAAAAATGGCCGAGAATATTTGATTCTTATTACAATCCAATTTTTACTTCCACTTTGGAGACCTAAGCAAAAATTAATAATACTATTGAATTATCAAAAAATTGTGTCTCAAACATCAAAAGAGAATTTTCACAATAATATTTCTGAGACCTCGCCTTTGTTCACTCCCTAAATTTGGATCTCAGTTAATGATTAAAGTATTTGAGATTCAAGTTTAATACCTACAAGCTTATTTCTAACCCATTTCCTATTCTTTAATTATTTTCATAATTGTTCCGTTTGTTTGACTCTTTGCCTGTTATTTACCGTTAGACTACCTTGGGCACACAACATTTATTATTCATTACTAAATTTTGTATTGACGTGCAAGATCACCGTCAACCTTTAATTTATCGTTTTTTTTTTTTTAATCATTAAACTATTATCATTATTAGAATATCGTCACGTGCTCGACACCCTTGCGCGAAACAATGACGTGTCACGTGTCAACCAGCTGACACTGTTCCAAGTTTGACCTGACCGTTATGCCCCTGGCCTTTTCTTTTTTTTCTTCTTTAACTTCGATATCCTGTATATCTTATAGTTTTACCGTTATGCCCCTGACTCGCTGACGGTGTATAATTACCGCCGTTTATTCTGTGTAGTGGGAAGGCGAACTTTGGAAATTTATATGATTTTTTTTTTCTTTTCTAGACGGTGATTTAAATGATAAAATTATATTTTTAAAATTTTTATAAATTTTATATTTTTTTAAAAAATTAAAATTTTAAATTTAAAAAATATAAAATTTTAATTATTAAAATATTTCTCACAACCTTGAGCGTTATTGCTTAATTTTGGGTAAAGCTTGGTAAGTTGAAACAAAAGAATTGTTCATAGATTGAACCGGGCTAGACTCGAACCAGGCCCAATGGCAAAGAAAGTCTTTCAAATCCAAACCCAGATTAGCCCAAAACTTTCAATCTCAAGCATTCTCTGCGGATTTAAAGGAAATGCAGATTCCAATTTCATCACAGGAGTAAGTAGTTGGAGCCCCAAAAAGCGTGTAGGATCCATTTTACCGACGCAACCATTATCGGAGAGGTAGGACTCATTAATTTAGTTTTTTTATTTAATTTTTTTAAATATATATATATATACAAAAAGTTAAATATCGTCAAAGTCATGCATATTGTTCTACTCAAAGCATGGATTAATTGTTTCCACACTTCCAAGGATTATTTGGTCATGGGCTTGGAGAATTTCAACAGAAAGTCATTCCCGGAACATGACCGGTTGTGTACATGTTAAAAACCTGCAAAGGCAACAAAGAGATAACAGGTTTAAAAACGAAAAAAATAAGAAGAAAAGGGAAAAGTTAATTAAGAAACAGTTAATCTTTGAAAAAAAAAAAAAGACTATATAATTTGTAGGACCGGCTAATGGTAACAAAACCCCATTCGAACTGATTGTCCTTGCTTTCCCAGAAAACATACTTTTGAATCGTTTTTCAAAAACCAGCCCTATGGCTTTTAGCAGTCATTTCTTGACCAAAAAGTTATAGTCGTTTGCTTGCTGGCTAGTCCACCATCAATTAGTCGCGGCCCTTTCATACTTTTGAATTCTTTTTCACATCTATAAAGGAAAAATACGATTCTTTCCGCACTTAGGAACTTTGCACAATATGTGGATATATTGGCGCAACTTTTCATTTACTATTTTCTTTTAATGCACGTACAAATTCATGGACGTGGAAAGAGAAGATGAAAGTGCGAAAATGATTTATATTTTGGACGTGCCGAATGCTGCCACCCATGTCTGGGAATCATCGCCACCCCTTTTGACGGATCATGCCCACTACTTATTTATGCCCACTACGTTCTGTATCCAGGAATTTGACACATGTCAACTTCCTGTGTGGATGCAGGTCAGCAGTAGGTTTCCCACACAATCCTTGGAGACACTGCCGGCGTTTCCCTGTTAGGAAAAAGAAATTCAAGGTTGGCCTCCTGGTCATCCCAGAACCCCAAAAAAAAAAAAAAAAGGAAAGCATCTTCTCGATTCCTTACTCGTCGTGTTAAAAGATTAGGTGCTTGTTTTACTTGTTCATTTTTTTAATCTAACATAAAAATAAAATTTTTAATTATTTTTTATTTTAGTTAAATTATTCAAATTTTAATCTTTTATTTTTAAAATTAAATTAAATTTTTCTTAAATATTGTACTCGTTATTGTCACTTAAATATGGAGAAATATTTTTTTATTAAAATTAAAATATAATAACTGAAATATTAGATAAACATAATTTTAAAAATATAATTCTAATTGTTAAATTTTATATTTATTTATTTAATAATTTTATTTATACTTTTTAATGTACTCGCATTATTCTCGCGTCAAAAAATATTTGCATCTAGAACTCAAGTTGACTGACGTAACTGTGACGTCAACTCTAGACCATGTAAGTTAAGACTCCAGCTCCCAACTTTTCGACGAGGGCCATTTTTCTCCAGCCTTTTACCCCTAAATAAACTCCTCGTCGCAATGCAAAAGGGCGTACGCGACGATGGTATGCTCTACATGTCTTCCCCTAGGCAAGGCAAGGCAAGGCATGCACGCACAATTAAGGACCATGACAACCAGATGAGCATTTCGATGACTGAAACGGATATTTCAGCTTTCCCGACGCACTCAAACGGATGCTTCAATGCAAACGAGTTTCCATTAAAATACATATTCCGTACGGCAATCTAACTGAAACTTAACGCCACAATTATGTGTCAGCCAACATCCACGTTGGGAACGTTGTAGCCGACAACAAGAAGCCGCTTCTAGAACTGAAGTAAACGGTTCTTCACATCGGCCTCGTACGTACGAAGAATATTCAAGCGATGAAACAGACAAGACACTGTTGTGGATCCTTTCCGTATGTATAGTAACGTAAACAACAAAAGCGAGAGAGAGAGAGAGAGTCCTGCTAGACTCGGTTACGTTTGATTACGAGATTACAACACACCTTAGAATATTCCCCAATGTATTTTGTTGACTGCTATGCAAAACTTATTCGTAGTTAAATTTAAAGGTCAGCACAAAAACGGGAACAATGAGTTTGGGGTAGCTATCTCCAAGGGCGAATGGTTCCTTCTTTTCTCTTTTGTTAATTTTCATGTTTTGATTTTGTCTACTTTCATCTTAAAAAACAAAACAAGAAAAAAATAAAATGTTGAAGGTCGAATGACAATTAACTAGTTCTCGAGGATGCTAGGCTGGATTCTCACTTTTCCCGCTGTATTTTGTTGATCCAACTGCCGAACAACCCAAAGACCCCAAACATATGACTCGCATTTCAATGGGTTCATATGCAAAGGACAAAAATGAGAGTTTTTGGAGACCTTTTTCTTGACGAATGACTCCACAGCTCTAATGGGAGAATAAAAGGAGAATTATATTAGATAGTCATATAAATTAAATACAAAAATTAAATGTAAATTTATATTATTAAATTTTAATAGTTCGTTATAATTAATTTATTATTTATCAAATAATAAATTAATTGTAATTAAAATATATTAATTTTGTATCTAATTTGTGTCCAATAACTTTTTATACAAAAAGAATATTTTTTTCCTCCTTTGGCTATTGGAATGATGAATCATTATTAATGACAAAACTATACATTTCATTTTCTATGATTTTTCTGTAGTTTTATTCCCACGTAAGGGCACCTTGGAATTTTCAAGGATTATTCCCTTTCCACACGTCTTCCATAAAACCTCCAAAAAAAGGGGCGGCTTATGCTTTCTCATGCCACATTACCTAACTATAAATCTATAGCTATATTATCTCCCCCTCGCCTCCACTCTCTCTCAAAACATGATGATGATGGAAGACACGGATGGGGAAGAGCTTTTGAATCTTAGCCTGGAAATTGTGACGGATTCGAAGGGGGACCGGAAAAGGAAGAGAGATAGAAGGGCCGTTTCGAGTCCTTCGAATTCTTATGAAGGTTGTGAAGGAAAAATATTTAGTCTACTTCAGATGAGGGAACAAATGATGAAGCTAGATCACAAGAGATCAGGGGTGGTGGAAGATGGGAAAGGACTCCATTTGATCCATCTTCTTCTCCTGACCGCCATCGCCGCCTACGAGAAAAACCTAGGATCGGCCCTGGATAATCTGACGGAGCTTTTCCAAAGTGTCTCCTTAACCGGAGACTCGGTTCAAAGGGTTGTCGCTTACTTTGCAGACGGCTTGGCTGCGAGGCTTCTCACACGGAATTCTCCTTTCTATGACACGATCATGAAGGAACCGACAGGCGAAGAAGAGTTCTTTGCATTCACGAACCTCTACAGGGTTTCTCCATGTCACCAGTTTGCTCATTTCACGGCGAACCAGGCCATAATCGAGGCGTTCGAGAGGGAAGAAGAGATCAACAACCGTGCGTTGCACGTAATCGATTTTGATGTCTCCTATGGTTTTCAGTGGCCTTCTCTTATGCAATCCCTGTCGGAAAAGGCAACCAACGGCAATCGGATCTCGTTCCGAATAACCGGATTCGGAAGAAGCGCAGAAGAATTGCAAGAAACCGAGACTAGATTAGTCAGCTTCTCAAAGGGTTTCAGAAATCTAGTCTTTGAATTTCAGGGGCTGTTAAGAGGCTCCAAGCTCACCAACCTGAGGAAAAAGAAAAAAGAAACAGTGGCTGCGAATTTAGTTTTTCATCTCAATACCTTAAATGACTGTTTACAGATATCTGACGCGTTGAACACGGTTCATTCTTTAAACCCATCCATTGTTACATTGGTGGAGCAAGAAGGCAGCAGAAGCCCGCGGAAGTTCTTGTCAAGTTTCATGGAGTCTTTGCACTATTTTGCAGCCCTTTTTGATTCTTTAGACAATTGCCTGCCGCTAGAAAGCTCCCAGAGGTTAAACATAGAGAAGAACCACCTCGGCAAGGAGATCAAATCCGCGATCAATTATGACGAAGATGATGCACATTGTCCAAAATATGAGACGATGGAGACATGGAGGGGAAGGATGGAGAGCCATGGATTTGCAGGCATCAAACTGAGCTCCAAGTCTGTGATACAAGCCAAGCTTCTCTTGAAAATTAGGAGCCATTGTTGCGCTAGCCAGTTCGATGGAGAGAACAGTAATGGCGGGTTCAGAGTGTTTGAAAGAGATGATGGGAGGGCCATCTCTCTTGGCTGGCAGGATAGGTGTTTGCTCACAGCTTCTGCATGGCATTGTTTTTTGAATTGATCAGTCGATATAGACATACGTTCTTCTGTTCCTAACTCCCCCATTCATCATTTTTTCAAACTTGTATCAAATAAAAAATTTTCACTCGAATCTTTGATTCCAAAGATATATTTGCAGTTGATGTATATTTATGTTGCTGGCGAGGATTAAACATCTTATCTTAAAAAAAAAAAAAAACAGGAAAATCTAAAAAACAAATGATGGCTTATTACCACCCTAATTACAGTTAATTATTATATATTAAAAAATATATTAATTTTGAGTAGACTGATTATATATTTTAACTTCTTTACACAGCTGCGGCGAATTACAGTTGCTGTTGACTTCTAATTAATCGGGACACGGTGAGACAGCCACATCTATTAATTTTTCTTAATTTCAATACAAAGATTTTTTTTCGATAAACAATACCAAGAAGTTAATGACTTTGAAAATGATTACTTTGCTGTTATTGTCGGCGAAAAGATTTTCGGTTCGGGATCTGGAAAATAATTATAATTCTATAATTTTGAATCAAACAAGAAATTTTATTGATAATTTGATATAATTGCCGTATGATAGGATTAGCCTTGAGTGTGAATTCAGCTCGCCAGCGATATAGAAACAGATTTTAGAATATCTATGCTCAAGACATTTCGATCTTTCAAATTCTCTCTCTCTCTCTTTTTAATAAAATTATAATTCTCATTGTTCATTTGTTTTTGTTTTGTTTTTAATCATGCCCTCTAATTCTCGCCATCTTGGTGGGCAAATGCGGAGAAACATACTTAACTTTTATTTTATTTATAAAAAAAAAAAAGAAAAATTCATGTGTGCTGGCAGAAAAAAAAAAATGAATGATTAATGTGTATGAGAAATTGAGCGTCGATTAATTAATTGTAAACGATGTAAAAAGGAAGGAACAAAAGGGAAGGAAAGAAAAAAAAAAAGAAAAGAAAAAAAGAACTTTAGTTTTCAGTTCTACGTCGTCGTATTAGCCACTAAACACTGAACGTCTGGTTTTCAATTCAATCTCATTCCCCAAAAGCCCAGTTTAATTCAATATATATACAAATCAAAAAGACCCCAAATCGCAGAGATTAGTTATAATAATAACGCCGATTTCAGATTTTTTGTATTTTTTTTCTTTTTTTTTTTTGGGGTCCAATTATCGGGAGATCACAAGAATGGCAGAGGTGAGATCGGCACTGGAAGAGCACATGAACCAAATGGCGGATCTTGTCCAGCAACTCTCGTCGGAGCTCCGCTCCGGTCTCCGACCCGCCTACGAAAACTTCGTCGGCTTCTTCCACGCCATCGACTGGAAGGAACCTTGGCTGATGGGGTTGATGGGGTTCCATGTTTTGTTGCTTCTAGTAACCATACTCTCAAGAAAGCATGCCAACTTCCAGATGTGTTTTTTCCTTCTTGCATGTAAGTCCTTCCTGGGTTTGCCTTCCATTAGAATTTTTATTAGTATATATATATATATTTTTATTTTTTATTTTTTTTTCTCATAATTATTGTGTATGTTGCTTGCTTGAATTGTTGTGATTGGATTGGTAATTTAAAGAAAGAAATCACCTGGCGCTTAAAGACATGGGATTTAAGCTTGGAGGTTTATGTTTCGAATCAGAATGGATTTGGTTGGTAAAAGGTAGTGTAAGTAACTAAGTATGTAACATTTTAGTGATAACATCTGAATTTGGATAATCCCTTTTTTTGGATGATCTTTTCAGCTTAGAATTTAAGAACATCTGCGAGGTGTAACAGAAATTTGAAAGATCTTGTGGTTGGATGTGTCTGTTACTTTCTCTTGTTGATAAGATCTAGGAATGCTTTATCTGTCAAAAAAAAAAGAAAAAAGAAAAAGAGAAAAAAAAACTTGTTCCTTTAATCTTGTCCTTTTTTCTGGCTTATTGATGAATTTCACTTCTAGGGATCTAGAAGACTTTGGTTTTCATCCATTGCTTTTTCTTTTTTTTTATCAATTTGTTACATGCTCAGATTGTGAAATTTGTCAGATGCAATCTTGTCCTTTCTGCTTGATAATTTCATCGTCAAATGCAAACGAGTATGGTAATCTTGTCTACTCTGTAATTTTCTTTTTCTCTCTTGTGGGAGAGGAGGGGAGAGGAGGACTTCAGAATACAATGAAAGAGTTGGAAATTACATTATGATAATTGTCTGTCGGGGTGTTCTGCCAAATACTGATAGAATTTAACATTGTTCCACAGTTGCAAAATGTTGTCTTCATATGGGAGAGAGTTTATTTGTTCTCAACTGTGCTTTAAC
>JAFFZT010000161.1:0-32913 GCA_019804595.1 Bruguiera parviflora | reverse complement strand
ACAGCTCAGTGAAGATTGAAGATATTGACTGCTCGTTTAAAAAATAATGGGCACATTGACTTGGAGACTAATTTATTGCCGATTCAAATAATGGGTTCATATATCATCACCCTTCACTCTATATAAAAAATAAAAAATAAAAAAATAACAAAAAATGAATTGCAATCCATAATCAAAGTCATCAACATGTCGCACGCACACGCTATGTTAGGAGAAAATGAATTCTTCTATATATTTAGTGCCGCAAAGCACGGTTTTGACATCATCACTAAACGATACCCGCGAAATGCCAACAGATTTGAAAGCACCATACCGTCATCGGAAATTTTGATCACGCTTCTGCAATACATACACGAGCGACTTTGCTTGCTTTGAACAACTCAGCTTTTACAACTAGATAACACTCAAACCGTTCGCAAAAAGCATCGAAAGCAAATCATGTCTACATTATATGTCCACACTATGTAAATAAACAATAGATTTCCAGACCAAATGGGATTCTAGAAGTGCTAAAAAAGGCTGGATCGTAGAAGTTCGTTTTCTACTGGGTGTGTTTTGTCAACCCAAAAGCGCGTTCCAGCAACTTAGCCGGTCGGTTCAGAAGGATCAAAAGCACAAATCGTACTGGTTGCCGTCGAGAATTTCACCATTAATTTCCTAGCCGTAGCTGCCTACTTCTACGTACCCTTCACCCGTCCGACCATCCATCCGTGTATTTGATTGGGTCATATGAAAAGTAAACTTTGTCGTCACCATCGGTGACCATCTTGGGACAAATACTCTTATGTTCTCGGACATGAAACTTAAGTAATTGTAAAAGAATAGCTATTCAATATCCAGACCAGTCAAAAATTCATTTCAAACCAACTATTTATTCTTCTCTAAGTATCTCTCCTTCACCCCTTGAACGTGGAAGGAATATATATATATATATATATCGCAACCATAATTAATTCTATCAAATCTCTTATGAGAATATCAGGTCTATATTGGTCACCATGGGGATACGCAATCATCGCCGTCGGTAATATGCGACATGCCACACTTATTATCATTAATTGAATTCATGACACACACACACACATACACACACATACACACATATATATATCATCGCCCTTTTGGGGCATCATGATCTCTCCAGCAATGGTGATTTTTGGTTTAAAATATTGAGAAACAAAAGAGTGTGTCCGATATATGTTTCAGGAATTGGGAGAGAAATTCCCACATGAACAAAAAACATAACGATCGATCCCTACCTATGCATGCAGATTGCAGATAACATCTAAGACGACTGGTTCTTCCTTTTCCTTTTTCTTTATAATTTTTTTGTCACTTGTCCCCCCACAGACCAAAATAAGCATCATCATCAGCTGGAAACCTCTTCCAAGAGCTTATATCTTCTCACCTTATTCCTGAAAACTTGCTTTGTAATCCCATTATTTTTGTTTGAAGCCTCCTCGGACCTCGTCCTTCTTCTAAGCTTTTCTTCTAATCTGCCTTGCGTGATCAGTCTCCTTCTGGTTAATGGCGATCTCTCTGGTGACTTCTGTTCCTTGATGGGGTTGTTGGTGACTTGCAAAATTCCCCTTTGGCTCCTTAATGCTCCTGTTTGACTGTCACTGTCTCTGCGATTCTTTTTCTTATTCTTGCTATCACCTTCACTGTTGTTCTTATTTGACGAAGAAGAATTCTGTGACTTCTCTTTCTTTTCATCGCTCAGACACCAATTGCAGACTTGGTAGGACTGAGCTTTCGGATACATGTTGCTACAGTATCTGTGAAATTTGAGTGCCAATTAAAACAGAAAAAAAAAAAGAAAGAAAGAAAGAAATCTTGAGGACTCCCAAATTAGTCGGATTAAACAGATATATATATATATATATATATATGGACAAATGGTAAAGGATTTGTGAATTTTATTATTGGGACTACCTGTGTTGGGATCTGAATTGGCAGACCTTGCACTGGAAGAGCTCGTAGGACAGGCCACAATCGCCACACATGCAACATTCGGGGCTTGCTTGTGACGGCGCAATAGCCCCTTTATTTGTTGCCATGTAATTTGTATAATAGAGAGAAAGGAAGGGAGAGAGAGAGAGAGAGAGAGAGGGAGAGCGAGCCAGCCGTGGTGATGATGCATTATGCAGAACGCGTGTATATATATGTATATATATATATATATATAAAATAGCGTGTGATATTTTGTTATATTAGTAAAATGAAAAGTTATGTTATAATTATCTAATAATAATATTAAAATTATTAAATTTTAATAAAAATATCAAAATTATTAAATTCTAACCATTGATATGCGGAGGTGCATTGGCCGAGGCATAGACAATTGACCATTTGAATTCGGTGATTCTAATCACGTCCGGTTCATTTTTGTCTATCAATTTCGTGTCTTGTAATCCGAACCTATGTATGGCACATCATTTCCGCTTTGGGTTTCGCGTGTTTGGAAAGTAAAAGAATACGTAGGGAGAAGCACATGGAAATTTTTTTTGTTTGTTAATCGAAAAAAACGAAAGAAAAAGGGAAATTTTCCATCTATAAGAGAATCCACTTGTTCGTGTTTGCCGAGGCTGGGGAAATTTGCCGCTCTATCTATCCCTTTCCTAGTCTTGTAGCTAAGCATGAAAATAGACAAAAGGTTGGCGTACGTAAGGGAAATGCTGAATTTCCCTCAACCGGGAAAAAAATAAATAAATAATCAATATTATTGCTGAATTTCCTCATGTATTATTATTATTATTATTATTATTTTTATTTGCTATAATTCATTTTAAAAACCTAAGATTTTGCTAGGCTGGTACAAACTTCGGTTAAGAGGCATTTAGTCGCTCAATCATTTTCGACTACTAGTTTAAATTTAATTGTCTGCCAGAAGGGTTTGACAGGCTTTTCTCACATGCTTAGTACTTGATTTTATATAAATATTTATACATTTCCCGATATTATGTCATCTGTGAGTCAAAATTTATCGAGGCAATCTAAGGTGTGCATTTAAGATCAAAGTTTAAAAATTGAATCAATCATTAAACTGAAAATTTAAAAATTTTAAAATTAAATTAAAATTAAATTAATAAAATTACTATTTGATATTAAATATATATAAAAAATTAATATTAATATACCTTATATAAAAATATTAATGAATAAAATGTAATTATTTAAAAAATATATATATTTAAAAATATTAATTTTATATTTATATATATAATAAAACTTAAAAAAATTAATGCAATGTATTAGTATACATAAATAATTTAAGTTAAATAGATTTAATACAAAATATATTATAATTTATATATTTTTATTTTAAAGTAATTCATATAATTTTTGGTTGAAAAATAAAATATTTTCATATCAATAAGATAATTTAAATTTAAAAATAAATATTAATATTAATACAATATATAAATTTATATAATTTTTATTAAAATATAAATAATTATATTATATAAATATTTTTTAAAGTTTTATGATTCAAAATTTAAGAAAATGATAATAAAATGTGAAACTTTTATCTTAAAAAAATTAAAATATGACAAAAATTAAATGACTACTTTTAACTTAATAACAAGAATTATTAAATATATCTCTTGTAATTTTAAAATTTATTATTTTCTTAATTTTACTTTAATTTTTAAAAAGGTGTAATTTTTTAAAATATTATATCATCACATTTTTAATCAATTAAATTAAAAATTTGCAATCTATTTATAAACTTACAATCCAATCAATTGATTCATTAATTTTAAAATTTAATAATTTTTTAATTAAAATCAGATGAGACCAAAGTCTAATTCTTCAAGTTATTAACTGGATTTAATTTTAAAAATTTTGGTTAAAATTCACAGATATTGTATTATTATAATTATTTACTAAATATTTTAAATTTTTTAAATATTTAATAAAAATAAAAGATATACATAAAAAATATTATGATAAGATTGCGTAGATCCGTGTGATTATTAACATGTCACAATCAATGAATTTTAATTTATTGGCAGTGATTTTTATGATTAAAAAAATCTGCCAATTGATAAATAGATAACGCAACTATTGAATGGCACAATCCGGACCACGGTAATTCATTCGGGGAATTAGCACACTAAAAATCAGGTATTTAGCTTTTATTTTTATTGAAGAGGTTGATGGCGCAACGACAATATATTATATGCATGGAATAATGCAACCCATGTCGAGGAAATTCATTCAATGGTCACTGCCAACCGCCGTGCTCCGATGAACAGAGAAAGCAACTTGCTTTTTTCAGGCAGCAGATGAACTGAATCAAGGTGGCAACGCGCAAAATGTGGGCCACACATGGAATTACTTGACAGATCCTGAGTTGGGGGAGGGGGGTTTGGCGGCGCTTTTTATTAATTTGTTTTATTTATTTATTTTTTAACACTAACTCTGTACCATATCATTACATCACGAAAGGGGCGTCATTATGAACAAACTCGTGGAAAAAAACCTTGTCCCAAAAAAAAAAAAAAAAAAAAAAAAATTTTGAAGTAGTTAAAAAAAAAAAGGAAAAAAACAAATTTTTTTTTTTTTTTTTTTTTTTTTTCCATTTTTTATTTTTGCCTTTATGATAAAAAAAAAAAAAAAATCTCCGATCTCTTGCTTTCAGAATTTCACTTTTGTTCTCGAACGAGGAGAATTATGCAAGTTCGAGAATTATTAGACCCAGAGGGCGAGGCTTTTAGACCAATTTCTGAGATTTTTTATTTTTTATTTTTTATATTTGCTTTACTTTCCTGGTCGGGCTTATAAAACATCAATGTTTATACTACGAGTAGCCCACCGCAATCATATCAAAGTTACAAACTAACCCAAGCCCCTAATGTTGTTCATCATTTCTTCTATCAACATGGGGAAGAAGTACGTTTTTAATGTACAAAATTGTTACATTATATAAATCAAATAAAAATTAAATATATGTAATTTTACATTTATTTTACCTAACACGGGGCCTATATAAAAAAAAATTAATAATAAAAAAATAATAAATAAAAAAAAATTCCCCTGCGCTCTCACTCTCCATAACATAATCGTAGCTTCTACTCGATCACCAATAAATAAAAACTCATTTTAACTTTCCATCTGTTTTCTTTTGAGTACCCAGCGAAGCATCTTAATTCGACCGACTAACCGGCGTTGATGTGACATAAACCAGAATATATTTTCCAAGGTATCGCCAACGCACGGCCAGCCAAACCTAGCCTCCCAACTTTCCTGCAACCGGCCGCAATTGAAAATGGCTTTTTCATGCTTTACACACGATATAGTATTAATATCCAACAGAATACACGGCCACTAGGCCGATCTTATTTAGGGCATGTTTGGTTTGGTTTATCTACTGTTGATTGTTGTTACTGTTACCGCTGTTGAATTAAAATAATAATACTAATAATAATAATAATAATAATAATTGATTAAATTAATATTTTTTATTGCTGTTAAAACAGTAAAAAAGATTACATAGGACATTTCTCTATAAAATTATTTGAATTTTATTTTTTTTAATAAATCAATCAGCTGCTATTTGAGAGAGAAAAAAAAAAAAAAGTAGCTTACTGTCACGTGGAAAGTTTCGTCCAGCCCGTCCAGCAAGTGAGAAGGCAGGATCTTGGGCCAGGAGCACACTTTGCGGGCTGCCAGCATAGGCCAGCCCCCTCTTTGCTGTTGCGGAAGGCACCGGAAGGAACTAGAAGAGTGCAGAACAGCCTGGAGGTGAACAGGATCCAGAAGCTTCCTGCAAAGGCCAGCTGGACACTCCTAGAACCTTCCTGCCAGCATGTAATTAATAGGCTCTAGAACATTCTTTGTACAGCTCTTAGGTGTTCAATTTGTAGCCACACATTGAGGTAGCGAAACCACTATAAATAGGCCACTCCTCACCAACTGTAAAAAACTTTTGGCAGCCAATCAACACACTCACTTGCAAAGTCCCCCCGCGCACTCTACTCTTCCCTGCACACCCAGCACTCCTGCTTGCCTCCCGAATCTCTTCCGCTGCACTGTTCGGCGCTCACTTAGGCTTACTTAGCTCGTCTTCAAAGGCAAGATCGACTAACTGTCGCGCGGGTTAGCACGTCCCGAAGTCTATCCCCGTGACAGGTGGTATCAGAGCACGGTTTCGGAGCACGGATCCAGCCTTCACCCTGCTGTTTGTCGTCTGCAGTTTCAGTGAGCATGGCTAGCGAAGAAGGGTTTGCTGTCACCACAGTGGAGGAGCAACATGCGGGGCAACAGCCTAGTGGGTGTGAGGAGCAGCGTGCTCCGTCCAAGCGTGGCAAGTCCAAGGCTCTAGCGAGGGAGACCACGGACAGTCATGTTGCTGGCTTGGAGCGATGCGTCTCAGATCTCAGCTCCGTAGTGGGCAACCTCACTGATCAAGTCGATAACTTGATCCACGAGAATGCAGAGATCACGCGGGCTACCAAGGTCATGATCGAGGAGTTTGGCTGCTCGTTCAAAGGGGAAACGCTCTCCCTAAACCAAGATCTGTCCGACCTGTGCAAGTTCGTCGAAGGAGAGCTTCACGATTGCCGCAAGGAGATCGAGTCTCTGCGCCGAAACAACTCCCGCACTGCTAGCACAGCTGGGACTGCTAGCACCACTGCACCGCATGGTTTAAAGGTCCTGAAACCTGCCATGTTCAACGGCACACGCAACGCCATTGCAGTGGAGAACTTTCTCTTTGGTCTCGATCAGTATTTCGAGACCATGGGGGTTGTCGACGATCTGACAAGGGTTGGCAACGCCCTAATCTTCCTACAGGATGCTGCCCAACTGTGGTGGAGACGCAAACACTCGGAGAGGGAGAAAGGCTTATGCGTCGTCAACACCTTGGAGCAATTCAAGGCGGAGTTACGAAGATACTTCGTCCCTCACAATGCTGACAGCGAAGTTCGAGGGAAGCTGCGACGCCTAAATCAGACCGGTAGTATCTCCGACTACATCAAGGAGTTCACTACCCTCATACTGGAAATCGAGATGTCCGATAGGGAACTTCTCTTTCGCTTCAAGGACGGCTTGAAGGATTGGGCGAGAGTCGAGCTGGACAGGCGGGATGTGCAGACTCTGGATGCTGCCATTGCCGCTGCTGAAACCTTCATCGACTACTCTGCCTAGTCCAAGAGCAAGAAGGCCAACTCTGGTAAGAATGGGGGAGAGAGACCCAGGCAGAAGAGACAGGAGTCGGGCTGCAACGAAGGAGGACAGCCGAGAGCCTTCAGTAGCCGTCCGAAGCATGAGAAGCAGTCTGCTAGTAGGCGCAACACAAGCGATCCCCCTCGGCCCTGCTTCATTTGTGACGGACCTCACTGGGTTAAGGACTGCCCCCAACGTAAAGCGATGAACGCTATGATGGCAGTAATCGACCCGGAGAAGGCCGACGAAGAGCCCCAGGCAGGCATGGGTTCCTACGTCACCATCGGCGGCAAAACAGCGAGTGCGATGCTCGATACCGGGGCAACGCACAACTTCATAGACGTGCAAGAGGCCAACCGTCTGGGTCTCAAGCTAACACGAGGGGATGGCTCCATCAAGGCAGTCAATTCGGAAGCTCGACCGATCGAAGGCGTAGCACAAGAAGTTGTCACCAAGATCCGGGGATAGACAGGTGAGCTCGACTTCACTGTCATTCCCATGGACGACTTCAACGTGGTGTTCGGTCTTGCATTCTTCTGCAAAGTCTCGGCTTTTCCCGTTCCCGCTTCTACCTCCTTGGTTGTCCTCGGTGCTCGCAGCGGCCAAGTGGTTCCCCTAAAGCGCAAGCAGAAGTCACAAGTAGTGGCAATCTCTGCCTTGCAGTTCGCACGGGAGCTCGAGACAGGTCCAGTTGATGCATCCATTACCCGGGAGCAAAGCAACGGGAGAGACATAGCAGCACCTACACCCTCACTGCCGTGACCTACCCAGGCAGTCCTTGCCGAGTGCAAGGGCGTCAAGTCTTCCACGTTGCTGAAAGAGGTTCCACCAAAGCAAGATGCGGGTCACCCCATCAAGCTGGAACACAGTGCCAACCCTCCTGCAATCGCCCCTCATCGCACAGTACCTCGAGAGCTCCCTGATTTGAAGAAGCAGCTCCCTAATCGACCTGATACGGGCTTCAACAGACCAACCGAAGCCCCTACCGGCACCACTGTCCTCTCCCCGAAGAAGAGGAACCACGCTAGGCGTTGGAGGAAGCAACGCCAAGTTTCCGTTGGGAGATTGAAGCGAGAAATCTCCAAGGACTCAGTGGTGGTGCCACCAGAATGCAAAACGTCTTTCAAAATCCTCCCTGCAGAACTCAACGGACAACCAATTGTCCCCACAAGTCGCAAGCTTCACGACGAGGAGAAGCAGCCCACTGTCCACAACAAGGAGACGACAGTCGTTATCTCCTGCTTGCGCACTGGGAGTCCCCGACCCCAGCAGAAACTCAGCCACAAACAGGTTCGCTGGCAAGACGCCCCGGCCAAGATCGACTCCACACTACAGTCTCAACCGGGCAACGCCAACTCTACCACAGATGTGCTGAGCCAAAAGGCGGAACTAGCTACCCCAAGTGCTAGTCCGCCCAATCGTAACTTCCCTGGTTGAAACCAGGAAGGCCCTGGCCTACACGATCTGCCGAAGAGGAAGAAATGGTTGGCTGGAACCGAGCGCTGCCCAACGGACTACGCAACGGGAGATGTGGCGAGGGTGAAGCCACTACCCAACCAGTTCAGGTCCCTACGCAAAGTCCAACTCCCCTCCGAAACTCTAGGAAGAGAATGCGACGAGGACGTCGCAGGATCGAGTGGGGGAGGATGTCACGTGGGAAGTTTGGTCCAGCCCGTCCAGCAAGTGAGAAGACAGGATCTTGGGCCAGGAGCACACTCTGCGAGCTGCTAGCATAGGCCAGCCCCCTCTTTGCTGTTGCGGAAGGCACCGGAAGGAACTAGAAGAGTGCAGAACAGCCTAGAGGTGGACAGGATCCAGAAGCTTCCTGCAAAGGCCAGCTAAACACTCCTAGAACCTTCCTGCCAGCATGTAATTAATAGGCTCTAGAACATTCTTTATACAGCTCTTAGGTGTTCAATTTGTAACCACACATTAAGGTAGCGAAACTACTATAAATAGGCCACTCCTCACCAACTGTAAAAAACTTTTGGCAGCCAATCAACACACTCACTTGCAAAGCCCCCTCGCACGCTCTACTCTTCCCTGCACACCCAGCACTCCTGCTTACCTCCCGAATCTCTTCCGCTGCACTGTTCGGCGCTCATTTAGGCTTACTTAGCTCGTCTTCAAAGACAAGATCGACTAAGTGCCGTGCGGGTTAGCGCGTCCCGAAGTCTATCCCCGTGACATTACGCTTACTTTTTCTATTAGTTATGTTTAGGCTTACTTGTAAACAAACAGTAAATCCAAATAAATTTTTGCAAACACTTTCATGTGCTTTTAGGAAACCGAACTGCAAGACCCGAAAAGTTAAACTATATATATATATATATATATATATATATATATATATATACCATATAGCAGGTCGACCGTCCCATGCTTGCGTCCCAGGAGTGATGCTACAATAGGTAATTAATCATCACGCCATATTTAAGAATGACAATCCGATGTCATCTTGTTTATAATTGGCAAACACCATCCAAGTCAAAATCGCACTTCCAACGACTCCATTTCGTAATATAAGAAAGCACATTATTATTATTATTATTATTATTATAATAAGGTGGAATCTCAACAACGAATGAACTAGTTATAGTAGCCTCCTTGGGCTTCCTCAAAGAGATTCAACATTTTTTTCACGCCTACGTTAAGATTACGAAGATTCAAGCGCTTACGCAAATATATATGGATGCAGACAAACCAAAAGAAAAAAAAAGAGAGAGAGAGAGAGAGAGAAAAGAAAAAAGAGAGAGACTGGTTATTTTAATCACCCTCAACTCCAAATACATGCAATTCTTCTGTTGGTTTAAGGTTATTTCTTGTGATTGTGATCAATCTTTCTACGTCGGTAAGTGGGATTGATGAGTAGGAAAATGTATTTGTGGCATTACGTCGGATGGGGGTTTTACGTATTCTTTAAGCAACCTTCGATTACCCGTGAACCTCATTTTAACGAGGTCCGTGCTATGATCACTCTTCTTTTCGCTTATTATTATTATTATTATTATTATTATTATTATTATTTAATTTTACATTTTTCCCACAGAAAAATTAGACAACCATGAGCGAAAGTAGAAAAAGAAAGAGCTACGAAAGGGGCTTTACGCGGCTCACCGTCCGGGCGGCTTTAATATTTAATATCGTTGATGAATGGGCCCGCCTCCCTATGCAAACAGAATGTGGGCTTTAAAACTGGGTTGCCCAGAGCAGATGGGCCTGTCGAGAAAAGTAGTCTGCATGCTGTTTCAATGGAACCAACATTTGAAAGATGTAAAAAGTTCAGACCAAAAAATGTAAAAAGTATCTCGTTTAGTCTCATCTTGAAAAGGTATTTAAAAAAAAAAAACTTAAAATTTTATAATTAAATCTTAAAATTTTTTAAAAATTTCGTGTCAATTCTAAATATTTAAATTATTTTTAAATAAATACTTTTGTTTCGAATAAAATAGTTAAATTGTTAAATATCTTCGTTAATCAGATAAATTTTTTTTTAAAATAAAAGTAAACAAATTATTAATAAATTTTAAGAATTTTTTTTATTTAGAAAAAAATCTAAATGTTCAGAACTTATATAAAAACTTAAAAATATTTAAGATATAATTATATAGATTTATAAACATTTAATACTATTATCCGATCATCTCGATCCTTGTGAGGGTTGAGCGAAGAAATTTTCGTGATTTCTGGAATTTTGGGGGAGGGCGGGCCTTGGGGTGTGGGGGCAGAGCGGGGCGGAACCAGGCCCTCGCGAAGCTAACGTGGGTCCGCCTCTTGGTGGCGTCACGTGTAAGTCATTAGGCCACCTTCTTCTCAAACAACAAAAAAAAGAAAAAAAAAAAAAGCAAAAAGTCAATTGTTAAATGGATCGGACCTGAAACAAGTTTTTAGACGCATCGTCTTCTTTTTCTTTTCTTTTTTTTTTGTTCTTTTTTCTTTTTTTTTACCGGTGTATCTTAATTAAAGGCAACATTTTTAGGGAATTTCAAGAGAGTTGAATTTCAATTTTCAAACTTGTATAAAAACTCTACTTTTGTAGCTAAACAAAGCTTAGGTTGGTTAATCTACACGTCCACTGCAACCCCCTTTCTCCTAAATTTGCAAAACTATCATCTAAGCAAATTAGTAAGTTTGTTTCATAATTCTAATACAAGTAATTGTGATTTTTTTTCTATTATATATTTTAATTTTAGTGATTATATTCTCATTTTTAATGTTTTAATTCTCCTTATTATAATAATAATAATCTTTGTGGATGGCATATGAGGAAGTTGGTGGCACCCTTTTCTTGAAAATGAATCGATGATACTCGATCGGACACAACAAACTCATCGTAAAAGACATTGGTACAGTGATGACGATCGGGCGGACGATACTAGCGTGTACACGTGTGGAATATATTCCCTCATCCCCAAGCATTGGGGATGAAGGAATATTGGCAACGACTAATATATTTTACAGATACATACACTTATATACAACGTAATTATACCAAGTAAATAATATTTTATATCATATAAATAATAACGTAATAAAATTATGTAAAATTAAAATGAAATTTAATAAAATTTATATAATATTAAACAAATATCTCATAAAATATAAATTATATTGGATTTTATTTATATCAATCAAGAAATATATATACGTGCTGGAATTTTAGTGGCTATAGTAAGTATATGCGACGACATTGTTACAACAATAACAATTCATCGACTTGCCTCTACACCCGCCTTTGCCTATTTGTACTTCTCTCGTGTTATGCCATGTTCTTTCTCGAAAGCAATGCCCATCAACGCCAGGGAAACTCTGTATAATAAATTTGATTTTGCTAGCTAGGCTCCTCTCCGGGCTCTCCCTAGACAACCAAAAAACAAAAAGGGCAGGATGATCCCAAGTCGGAACATAAAACAGAAAACAAGAAATAATTATCACAGCGTCATTCGTTGCAACACTAATCTCCCTCCACCTCTCTCTCTCTCTCTCTCTCTCTCTCTATATATATATATATATATATATATATATATACATTTATGCTTTAGCCTCTTTTGTGTAACGACCACTACGTAAATAGAAGTTAGAAGACTGGAGTAAAAATTACGTGAAATAATTTTTACAGTAAAAAACCTCAGAAACAGAATTTTAGTTGCCACACGAGATTAAAATAAAAAAAGGGGGGGGAGATAATGGCGTGGCTGGGCTGGAGCATTGTTCCATTACCCGTTGCGTGTTTTTGGAAAGTCTTTTCTGCAATATATAGCATATAGAGCCTCAATCAATCAGGGCGAATCAAAAGAAAGGAAGCGTCAGGAGGCAAATTTCTTTTCCACCACAAGTTTGACCCTGAATACAAGCAAGAAAACAGGCAAATTTCCCTGGCCCGCCATCATCACATGCGTGTCCCCTCCCAAATAATGCTTGATGGTCCCCCACCACCGCAGCTCCATCCTCCAGAAAGACGGAAATGAATGCACCAATTCACAAAATGAAGGAGGAATCACATTCTACCACGTCGCTGTCCAGTATCATGAATATTTGCATGCGACGTGCGTACAGGGGCGTACAGACAACGAATAAAACAAAGCAAAATCATAAGTTGCATCAATCCAACCATATAAACCAATGGGAATCACATAAGCACAATCCACGGGAAGAACAAGGATGAACCCATTGTAAACTGTCAAAGCAAGCAGTCACCTAAAGCACTATAAGGGAGGTTCTTCCGTAATCGTAATCAAATTACAATATCACTTAAAAAGGTCCATACAAGAACGCAGGGTACGTGGAAATGGGGCAACGGGGTAAACTGGGAGGTCCCTGAAAAGTCCACAACTTGCAAAAGTTAAAATCAGATGAGGGCATCACTCGTGCTGGACAATTCACTACAAGAAAAATGGGAACCCCACAAAGAGAAAAACATGACAAGAGATAATACAAAAAGGATGCCAAAGCGAGAGAGTTGGGGCCCAAAACACCTCATGCTTCTTTCTTGGGATCCCGCATTAATAACTGGTCTTCCCATTCACATGGCGAACCCACACCCAAGTTTTGAGTGCTACTTTCTCGAAACCCTAAGGCATAGCTTAATGATTCACCTTCCTTTATTGGAACATAATATGCTGCACTTGCATCCCTTCTTCTAAAGACCGCGATAAAAACATTTTACAAGAACCTTACAACCCAAAGCTTTGTTGCTGTTGCTCATTTCTCTCCAATTTGCAACCACTTCTTGTAGTAACTCCTCACCATAACCCATGCAAAACCATTCCCAACTCATGTTTAACTGACCTATTTTCTGCACACACCTTTAAAGATTTTAAAATAACACTAAATGATAATGCCTCGTGGTGGCAATACCAGCATGAATCGAAGACATTACTACCATTCAAGAAGTATCAAGCCCTAATGCCTTGGCCTTGTGCTTCAAGGATTTTAAATGTTGAATAGCTTCATCAAGAACTACAATTGCATCCTTGTCCTTTCCATCAGGAATTATGTTCCGCAGAACACTCACTGTCTCCAGGATTCTTTCTTTTCTCATCCTCTTGTGGCGCAATACGGAACCCATTTCACTGGACCTATGCTTGATGCCATTGGCACATCTAGATTCTGCATCATCCTCATGCTCAAATACTCTAACAGTTCTCACAGAAGTAGCTGTGTCCGTGAGTGCTGGTACATCACTACAGCATCCATCAGAAAACTTTTGCTTTTCCATGGAACCATCAGAACTAGCAACCTCTTCTGTGATTCTCTCAAATGAATCTAGCTTATCAAAAGCTGTCATTGTACTCGGTGAATGCCCTGTACTAGTAACTTCATCATCTCCAGTGTACTCGCTGTCATCATCTGAATAAAGCAATGCATTCAGCTCTTCGGTGTCCTCATGCATCTCACTCTGCAAACTGTTACCATTATTTTCACCAAATTCATTCTTGGAAATAGGCCCCGAATGATATTTCAGGTTTTCTTTGATACCCCATTCTTCCCTATTCATATTATAAGCACCGGTTGGTTTTGGAATCAATGAAGTAATGCATTGGGGAGAGGCCGCAAACCCAGAACTAAAGATCAAAGTAGTTCGATCACCCGACTGGTCGAAAACAAGGAATTTCTTCCTAGTACAGACAGAATCCGCCATAGGCATTTCCTTCTTAATATTGCCATAAGTGGCAGCAGAGGCTTTCTGGTTCTTGGTAGAGTTTGAAGCAGGCATGAATGCCTGGCAGAATTGGGGCAAATGATAAAACTGACCATGCGGTTCATTTGCTTGACCAGCCCAAGGCAGAGGTCCCTCAGGTAATGGGTATTTGGGGCAGGTTTGATTCACAGTGTTGGAGTTCCCGAGCAAAGGAATAGTATTTTGCTCCCTCAAGGGAGCTGGAGCACCTGTGTAAGCCATGTTGGGTGATTGCCAGATAAATTGATTCTGTGGAGACCAGGATCCAGAGTCTTCTCCCATCCAACCCAAGCAATCACCTACAAACCAAAGAATGAAATTTTTTTAATGCGTATCTATAAATCAGAAGAATTTACAGCTAAACAGCGTGACAGAGTAAAACATACCAGAAAAAAGTTTCCTGCAGTAGTAGAGGAGCCTAATCACTTGCTTTTTCTTTCAGGAATATTAATAAAAACAAAAAATTCCAGCTTAACTCGAAACTAAAAGCCCAACTCTAAATCTACGTAACGGGTTTGAGCAAATGACGAAAATATTCAGCCTGGAAGAAATAAGACAGGAAAAAATCAGCATAAAGATAAGCATATCATGCGCTTCCCAACCATAGCTATCAACAACAAAGAACAAAGCATAAAAAGCATGGAGAAAGACTAGAGGGCCAGAGGCTGGTTCAAGCATTTTTCACTAACCTGGCAATCCTGAAGTGGTTGAAAGCACGCTATGACTCTAACTATAATGGTGGCACACCCAGAAATCCCATTTTCGTGTTTCCATGCTCGAAAATTTGTTTGGCTCGCTGCTTGGCACACCATACCTACTTCCCAAACCTTCAATCTAACAAAAACACCCAGAACGCAACTTTCCGAAGGATAGCAAACTAAATACAATATTTTTAGGGTGATCCAATACTGATTGAACAACCAAAACCCAAATTCAACAACAACAAAAAGCCAAAACACAGCTGGCGTGACAGGAGGTGAGAATTAGACTAAGAAGTCACGGAAATCCGTCAATTTAAGACTGTGAAAAAAGACAGGAAGAAATATCAGAATAACGTGGACGATTGATTTGGGAGAATTCAGCTAATCTGGAGAACATAGCAAGGAACAACAATGAAAAAAGTGGATGATCCCATTGGAACTGGTGGAATAAAAGAAACTACAAGAGAGTTTGAAAGGGTGGTCGTGATTGGCAAAGTAAATTACAGAATCACTCTGCAATAGAGATTCAAGGAGACAACTTTCTTAAACACATCAACGGAAAGACTGAAAAACCACCGCATGCTGTTTTTCTCTGCCAAAAGATTTCCACGGCCTCTCCTCCCCCTCGACACCGATTCAGGACACACCCCACTGTAAAATGACGATTCTGTTTTCAGAAGATATGTTCACCAATTTAACATGAAATAATAAAGTAAAATTGATAATACGTTCCCTAGCAACGAGTATTGTGATCCCACGTCAATAATAGAATTAAGAAATTGAAGAATTATGAAGTCTTGGGCAACCCAAAGATGGTAAGACGCCGAAGAAAAACCATGGAAGAATGATCCAAAATCAATTACAATTCACGCAAAGCAGGCTTTTTGTTCACATACTTCAGCAGAAACAGAGAATCAAGGCGATAACAGACCATTCTATTGAACCAATACACCGAAGTATTTTTCTTAAGTGAGAATAAGTACCCAATCTCTAGCATAATTTTTCTTTTCTTTTCTTTTCTTTTCCCAAAGACAATTAAAACATAAAAAAGGGGACGCAAACAGATATATTCAAGAAGACATACAAGAAAAACTTGAGAAATAGGGAGAGAACTTACAGTGAGACAAGTGGATTAGACAGAACCAAAGAATTAAGCCCCAACAGTAGCTGAATTTTCAGGAAACAAAGCTCAGATCGAATTGAAACACCAACACGCACAAACGTTAAACAAAGCCGAACAGAGTGTGTGTGTGTGTGTGTGTGTGTGAGAGAGAGAGAGAGAGAGAGAGAGAGAGAGAGAGAGAGACAGAGAGAGAGAGAAGGACAAAGTACAGTCAAAGTCGAAATACTGGGTAACGAATGGAAGCCAAGGTTATATAGAAAACAAATTGACAGACAAAGTAAAAGGGTTAAAGGCGGGGTTTAATATCGTACGATCGTTGAGGAGTGCAGGCAAGGTATTAGTGTACAATCATGATCCACTGTAACATACCCCACTCTTCTCTCTCTCTCTCGATCTCTCTTCACAATTTGACACGGTCCACAAATTACTTACCTTTTTTACATTTCTTCCCCAAGAAAAATGGATTTAAGGGGGTAAAATAATAATAATAATAATAATAATAATAATAATAATAAAGACAAAATAGTTCCAATATTATCAGAGCAGACTTCCTTACCGCGGAGTATGGTACCTTATCGATTCAATTAAAAAAAAAAAGTCAATTTTTGTTAGAATTAGAGATATTTTATTAAGAATTGAGTCTGGTTTGAAATATAATTATAATAAGATACTATATATTATTTTCATTCTTAGAATATGGTCCTAACAAGACGTGGGTGATTGTGTAAAAAGCGGAAAAAATGAAGTTTCTTGTAAGTGATTTCTAAAACAGGTAATAATCTAAGAATTTACAAGAGAAAAATGAGAGATGTACTGCAGTTAAAGAAAAAGGAAAAAAAAGGGGGGGGTTATGTAATTGAATTCAAAGCCTTGTACTCTTAATTGAGAAGATAGCTTGAATTGAGGTATTGTGGTATGTATAATATACCATACGGGGGGCAGACTACATTTTTTTAACAAATATAATATATATGAATTATTATATTTATAAGTTAATATTAAAATTTATTTATTGATATTTTATTTAATTTTGTATTAATAAATTTAAAATTTAATATTATATTTTTAATATAAAGATTTATATAGTGAGAGACAAATAATAATAAATAAGTAAAATTTAAAATTAATGTAAAACAGATTATGCTAAATTGCTACAGATTCTCGATACAGACCACATCATCACTCCAAGAATGACATGATGAAAATTGTAGAAGAAGGGATAGGTATCCTATGTTTCACATGAACACCAATAATTTGTAGCTTGACCATTCAAACCGTGATTATAAGTAGATGATGGGGACCCACCGATCAGCATTGGATGCATCGTGTTTAAAAAAATTCACACTCACACCTGACAGTGGATCTCGTTATTATCCCTTACGGAAAAAGTTTCTGGGACGAAAGTTGGAGGATGGCGGTAGCGAGAATGAAGTGGCGGTCAAGTAAAATGCATTTATAGTTAATTTTTTAATAATATATATATATATATATATAGTCAATAAAATTATATATTTATTTATTTTATTTGTCTATTATTATATATTTGAAGGGAAAAAAAAAAAAAAAGAGCTGCTCGTCCACTCTCTTTCAATTTCGATCCCGTTTAGAGGACTCCGCCCCTATGGCGAGTCCTATCCGTAGATGCAGCCTAACTTTAGGTTGGCCAAAGGTAAAAAGGGTTATTAGTTCAGTGGCCCATCCATGGAGTACAATAATACTTTCCAGTGATGTGATACATGGATGTGCCTAATCCATCAAAATGGCCATCAATGGATGGGTCCAAAGCGCAATTGAGCTGATTAGCCTTCATTCTTCACCTCACTTATGTATCGCTTTATATTTGTCAAACAATATCCATCCTCATCTCTAGCCTTCAAATCCGGTCAGCATTCCCCCCCCCTTTTTTTGCACACTTTTTTTTTTAATTTTTTGCATACTTTAATCGCCGTAGAGTACATGCGTCCAATTTGACCTATTATATACATAAATTTACATATTATTACATTATTATAATTATTAATTATATGTTTTTAATGTTGCTATCGTACCAGTCTGTAAGCCGAAAATATTGACAGTAATTTTTTTTTTCTACAGTCTGTACTTATCCATATAAGGTAATATACTAATATATGATCTGCTTGGCAGATTGTTGTTTAATGTTTGTCTCGTGGAAAATGTCTCAATGGTGTCTCAAGGCTCAAGCAACTAATTACGTGTTACTTTCTTAATTATATAGTGTTCTGTTAAAGCAATCAGACAGAACTCAATATTAAAAATAAAAAAAAAAACTGAAAAAGGTGGAACTGGTGAAAGGGAAGTCTGCTGCCGGAAGACAGGGTATGGTACCTCCGACTATATAATACAAAGGGAACCCATGGCATGATTTAGTCACCTGAAGAAGATCTTATGCACAGGCAAGAAGATCCGTTGTCCTCAATAATTTATGCGATATTGGCCATTAACAATGGATAACTATACGCATACTTTCATGCTCTGTTGTTTGGAGTGGAGGGAGCAATTAACATGCTTAATCAAGTTCTTCTACTCCCTCCGATTCCACTGGGTCTATCCTTTTGGTGGCACCAAACAACTACCCCTCTAATACCATAAAAAAAAAAAAAAAAGGTAAATGAGATGGAAAGCAGAGGGTTCCTCCACACGTTTCGTTTGTTATTTAACCATCATAGTCATGCTCGCTCTTTTATTATTGCTTTTATACCATAAAGCTCCATTATTTTAATCATTCATACCACAAAACAGTGGTTATGGATTGACCACTTAGACCTAAAAAGTTCTCCATCCCCGGGGAGGGAAGGGGGTGTGGGTGGGGTTTGTTTCGACAAAATGCCTGGAGCTCTAGCAAATTCCACCCAAAAGGCCAAAGCATACAAAATGGATGATTCTGTGTAACGCACCAATACGACGCATTTCACTTCATAGTGGACGGTCCATATTCCGAGGATATGCAGAGATGCATGCTTCCTTTCCAATTTTTTTTTTTCTTTTTTGACGAATTTTGATTTGATTAACTAATTGATTAGTTAATCCTCCCCCGAGTTAAGGGTTGATTAGTTGCAATATTGGAAATTGATTGACACACATACGATTTATAGATCCAATACAAAAATGCATGTATCTTGGATAGTTTGATATTGCATTCGATTAAAGAGGCACAATCAAATAGTTGTTTCCGCTGTCGCACTAAATAAAGAGAAGAAAGCAAGTCTCTATGGCCCCTAAAACTAGTTTATTAAGGGGCACAAAAAGAAGAACCTTTAATTTGTCGAACAAGGAAAAGCGCTCAAGCCAATCAGTTGCATGAAGATGTGCCACGCAGCAGGCATATAAGCATTGACTATAAAGTAAAATATGTATATTATCTTCTATTGGTAGTATGAGAGAGAGAGAGAGAGAGAGAGAGAGAGAGAGAGAGAGATGACTAGTGCAAGCAAAAGTTAATCCTTTTGAGGAGCGGCTCATTAGCATATAAATTCGAGTTTTGATGGGGATTTAAGTTGTCTTAGCGTGGGGCTATGAGAACATGGAGCCATTTGGTTGTGGATTCTCCAACAAAAACATCCACGCTTGGAAAGCTAAAACACTCTCTCTCTCTCTCTCTCTCTCTCTCTCTCCCTCTCTCTCTCCACCACTGAATTGAAGTCCGCACTAAAAAGATTGTCTACCTTGTCGTGCCTTTGGATTAAAAAAACAACCAAAGAAAAAAAAAACACCCACAAAGGCAATGCAAAGAGAGCCAAAAGTAGGGAATCCATGCCCCCCTCACTCGAATATCGTATGTTACTTCCGCACCCACTTTCTTAGACTTTTATCCCACTTTGCTTTTCATATATGGCCATATTTTATCAAAAAGAAATGGCCCATTATAAAGTGTCAACCTCCTTTTATTTTACCATAAATGAGCACTGTTTCAAAGTCCATTTATTTACTCCTAAAAGTAAAAAAAATGAAAATAAAAATCTTATAATTAAGCTCATTGACTGCTGGAGACGGGGATCAGGCTAGTTAGGTTTTATTTTTCATCATTAAACACGTGCGCCTAATTTTCATACTTGTGATATTTAATAATAAGTACTTGCTACACTTATATGGTTTATGTATATAATAAATTTATTATTAAATTATTTTATATTTTAATTAAAATTTTTAATTTTTATATAATATTAAATTAATTTAACTCATTTTTTAAAGAGTCAAATTAAAGATCTCTTTAATTTAATGACAAAATCGATCCATGTGTATATTATTGGTAAGTTGTCTTATGCTTATTAACAAAAAGAATATAGGGTTCACGACGGAGACACCCAGTGATAAAAATAATGAAATAAAAATAAAAATAAAAATAAAAAGGACTACTCTCCATTGTTAGTCTGTGATCTATCAAATTTCCTCGTGAAAAAACAGAATATTTTATGTTTTCTAATTAAGACAATATATTTACGGTATACCTACGCCCATGTATATACAAACAAATACCTTGGTTTCGTGTGCATACGTGCAAATGGTTTGGCCTTTGCTTTTGCAGGACATCACATTGCAAGGTGATGGAACATTGTTATTTGGGTTGGCTGTTACACCTTCGTGTTGGATGACAGGAAAACAGAAACCTTTTGCATCGCAATCTTGTAGATGTGATGTTGAAGGTAACTTCCGCTCTCTCTCTTTCTTTCCTTCTATCAAGTGCTAAAATGGAAGTGCATTTTCGTGGAAGCATTAATAATTCTGTTTTTGATTCATACTAGAATACGAGATAGATCGGCCTTAATCGTCTCAACCCCTATAGAGTTGGATTTAAATATACCAAGCATAAACCGGGTGTATATGAAAGTCAACAATAACAATTACCACTGAGATCCCGAAAAATGGGAAGTTAATATGTACAATTAGCGGCTATTATGAATAGGGACAATGGTACAGATAGGAAGACTTTTTGGAAGATTTTTCTTCATCAACGCCTGTCTTAAACTCTTAATTGAGAAGCTACTTACAAATCTGAACAAGCAAAACCCGCATAATATCCGTATGTCTAGTTGTAACGCCCTTTCACTGGCCTGAAAAGTTTGGATTAGTCTGAGGAATGGAGTTCCTAAGCTAACATCTTGGCTTAGGTTGTTGACAAGAAGGAAATGGCGTGTTGTAGCAGACTTCTTTATTACAGATTGCTATATTCAACAACTTATAATTGTTTTATAATTAATATATATATATATATATATATATAATCAAAATTATTGGTGGATTTCAACATATTTCGAATTATTTAACAAAAATCTTTAGTGTTCATAAACATTGCTCATCAACTATTCAAACCCCATTTGACATGGAAACCGCTAAAATGTATAAATGGATGGTGCCGACGTTTAGGTCACATTAGATCATTCGCAAGACCATGAGTAAAGATGATCTAATGAGCTGCTATTATGTTGCCAGCTATTCAAATTAGTTCGCATCTGCACATGCCAATCCGTTCCCCAGCAGTCATACTTCCATCTGTCATCTGTTGCACAAGCCAAAAAAAAAAAGGGGTTTTGGGGCGGGGGGGGTAGGGAAGAGTCCATTTCCAAAGGCACTGATATCATTTCGTTTCCCTCAGAAAAGCAAAATGGAATCAAATTTGGCCAATTGATTGTCTCCACGTATTACACATATCATTTTTCAAAGTCGAAATAATATGCGTATCGTGAGCAATGATGTTAATCGTTGTGGTTGAATAATAGCTGTCGCACGGAAGCGTGGACTTGTAGCAAGTGTTATTATAGCGGCATTTAGAGAACAATTGCATTTTCATTAGTCGCATCGTGTGTTTGTTGCAAAGTAATTATAAGGGTATTAATCGCTAACAGCTTCCACATTACTCTACCAAACTCAATGATTTGAAAAGGACGATTAGACACACCGATTTTTGGCTCATTGTCCGAAATTTTTCTACCAAATTAATGGATGGTTTCCCGTCACGGTTGTGATTAGTATATCCCCTTTGCCACGTAAGTTACATTCCCACTTATGAATAATGAGTCCGTACCTTGTTGTTTTCTCTTCTCATGAATTTTGTACTCTTTTTTTTTTTTTTATTCGTATGAATTCTGTACTTTGACTATCAACTTAGTTGGCCCATTTTATATTAAATTTTGAGTTTACCTAAATTGTCTCTTTATGCTATTATTTTAACAGTTTTTTACTAATTTATTTATTTTTAACATCATAATAATAAGAATTGGAGCCGATTAGAGATTCGTAGCATGCATCTAATTGATACCGGTTTGCATTCAACCGATAAAATTCATCTAACGAGCCATGTCAGGTATGCCGAATAAGTCGTGTATGCCCCTTCCCTCCTCGGACTAGGGTACAGTTTAGGGTTCACTTATTGAAATTATCGACTTAATTAGAAATTACTTCAGCATCTAGAAGCAATCAAGCATGTCAAATTGACACAGGCTTATTCAAAAAGAAAAAAGAAAGAAAAAAAAAAGGGTTCAATTTTGATACAAAACAAACAATTGATATGATCGTTAAATAAATAATTTTGCATAGACAGGCGCCCGTGCGAATGTGCTTCACTGTCAATTATATAATGCATTTTGGAGGAACTCATTTGTACCAAATTCGGTAGTCAGCGGCTACCGAAAACATAGAGAAACGAATTAAGATTCCAAGGTTTTCCCCTTGTCAATTAAAATAAAAGAGATTAATATATAGTTTAATTATCGTAGCGTGCAAATTTCTAATTAAAGGATTTGACCTGACCGCGAAGATAATTTGGCCCAAAAGTGAAACGGAACCGATCCGAAAGAAAATTGGAATTGACCAAACGGTTAGGGCCGATATAGGTTTCACTTTCTCCCCTAAATGGAGACCGCCGATTTGAAACCGTAATCAGTACCCGTGGTCGGGGGAAGAGGGGATGAGAGTGAAGAAGGAAGAATATTCCTTGAACGATTCCCATCTTTGCTTTTAATTTTACTTGGAGTATTACGCGCGCGTTTTGTCGCGTTCGGCTACATTTCACCTGGCATCGCTCATTCTGCGGCTGGGGCAGGCGGGGCAAGAGGCCGATGACGCGAGGTCGTGCACACGTGTCAGAATCTGGAACGTCACGCCTGGTCAGGATTTGAGTCTACTAAGATAGTGGTCTCGGATCGCATTCGCATCATCACTTCTGGCGTCGGTATCTTATTAAGGTGGAGCGCATGCATTCGTGCACGCTTGCAGAGAAAGGGAAGCGTGTGCGGGCGCTTTGGTCAAAAGCATAGTAATAATAGATAAATTGGGCTTTTACCATCATGCACGCGAGGTTTGGGTGACAGCAAGGTGTACGATGACTGTAGTAAAGTCATTAACGGACTAGGATCGCCACGCGTAGGGTTGTGGACGCGTAACGCGATAGAAGGCGGAAGGATATCAATTTATTATTATTATTATTATTATTATTATTATTTATTTTTATAATAGTTAAAATGTAGTAAAATTGACATTGAGAATCATAAATAAATTAAAATATTACGAACAGTTATACAAGCTAACGTCCCGTTAAAGTGAGATGCTCATGACTACCCGATGTCTAAGTGAACTAATTGCAAACTTCACCACTTACAACTCTAGCTTAATTTTCAAGGCATTTGAATGGAGATAACGCGAGTTAAGAAAGAAGAACGACTCTAAATAATGAAATTGCCATCTCAGACTATTTAGCATTTCTATACGTCATTCATGTTCTTGAGAGACTGCGTGCGCATAGACTTACACTGCAACATGGACATCATGCAAACAATTGCTAAATCAGTTAAATAATGCCTTTATTTTTGTTCGTAAATTGGTTGTGCTCTTGTTAATCCCATGTCTTGACACAAGATTAATGTGAATGTACGTAAAGCCTTCCAGTAATGTGAAAACAACACCAAAACGGAGACATCTACATCTGTTGCTCCAGGTATACAAAATGGAACCCGACATTCGTCTAGAATTCAAAGCAATGGCAATGACCGGAGCCCAACATTTAAAAGGAAAATGGAACGCAGAGTGGATATCGAAAAGAGGGAATGGCGGAGCCACGGAACGTCCGGACTGGCATGGTAAAAACAAAAGTTTACAGTCTTTTCACAGAGAATGCGTTGAGGGCTCAACTAGCTGTCCACTTCTGATTGAAAGAGTACGAAAAATGCCACTTTTAAAAGCAGCCATGCATGGTTCTCCTATAGCTTTGTCGGGATCTACGTCCAAAACTAATAGGTGATTTCTTGGCCGTGACCCTCTGCTCTTTATAATAGGCCTAGCTAGCTTAGCTGTGAAATTGTGAGAGAATCGTGGAAGGATAGATCACAATCGAACACTCAACCTCGCAAAAGTAATAATATCCCTGAAGAAATGATAACGAATGTTCAATGCTCTTTCTCCAAAAGGACACTGCAATTGTCATGGTTCATACGCCATTGGTAACGACCCTTCCTTTGTTTCTCTGTTCTTTCCAATCTCACCGAGACGACGATTTTGGTTAAACATTTTTGTGCCGACGAGA
Organism: Bruguiera parviflora; assembly: GCA_019804595.1. Taxonomy (NCBI): domain Eukaryota; kingdom Viridiplantae; phylum Streptophyta; class Magnoliopsida; order Malpighiales; family Rhizophoraceae; genus Bruguiera; species Bruguiera parviflora. The sequence continues at coordinate 8,203 of JAFFZT010000161.1, read as the reverse complement.
TGGGAAAATTTAACATCAGACGGAACAATACTATACCGAGGGGTATATGCGGGAAAAAATAAAATTAATTTTAAATTTATATAATTAAGTTTTCAATTTTTTTTTACACTTTTTATATAAATATGATATATTTTGAATTCGTTTTAAATTGATTTTTTTTAATAAAAAATGATAAAATCTTAATAATTCTTATCTAATTAATATAAAATTTTTAACAATTTTGATCATTTTTTATCTAAAAAGATCAATTTAAAATAAAATTAAAAGATATAAAATTTAAATAAAAATATCAAAATATTTAAATTTTAATTATAATTATTTATAACTTTTTTTTTTTTTTTTGGGTATTTCACATGCCACGGGTGCTAAAAGTTCTTTAATCACACACACACACACACACACACAAACATATTTCAGATGCAGAACCAACTCATTATTTTTGACAGGCAATGTCCGTATAAAGACGTGATTTTTTAATAGGTAATAAAATGATACTTGAATTTATACTTCTACATCCCAGGCGTCGACTTTTACTTCTAAGCTAGAAGACAAGTCCAATTAAAATGTGAAAAGCATTAGTTCACACATAAGTTAGTTCGCTCGGTGTGACTTTACATTTCAAAAGACAAAACCAGTGAACGGACTCTCATTTACTGGGTCCAAGCCATTGGCGATTCGAGTTCGGTATTTTGGTCATAGGCTGAGAGATGTCTGTTTGGGGTAACCGAGAAACCCAAGCCCAAACACTGGTATAATAATAATAATAATAATAATAATAATATTTCATTCGATGGATACTTTTCCCGTCCTTTTTTAGATGATATTATTGTTTTCTCATGGGCGTCGACACAAATAAAATCGAGAATTTCAGATAACTGACAAAATAAAATTAAATCGAACTAAATTTTTAGTTAATCAAATGAATTTTATAATTGATTGATTAAATTGAATAAAAATTAAAAATTTTAATTTGGTTTTAATTTTTAATATTAAAAAACTATGACTAAAAAAATCCAACTAAAATGTTATTTTATAATTTTTTTTATTTTTTACTTTAACAATACAAACAAATATTACTAATACAATTATTAATAATAAATAATTATTTAATTGTATATTAAATAATTATTTATTCATTATATATATAATGATAACCATAATTTTTTAAAAGAAAAATATCAAAACTATTTTTTTACATTTAAATTAAAATTATATTTATTTATTTTAATTAACTAATCGATTTCAATTTTTACAGTTCGATTAACAAAGCAGTTTGATTAATTCAATAGGAGGCAATTTTACAAAAGAGTAAAGGAATACGCGTATATTTAAGGAGCCTTAGGGGCAATTATCTCCCTTGCCCCGAGCTAAAATTGTCTTAAGATTTTTTTATTTCTCTCGTACTTACTGTATATCTCTTAAGTGAATTCGATTAAATTTTCTTTATAAAAAATTATGGGTTTTGGCTCCACAGACTAATTAGTTAGCGGAAAATTTTGCTAAAGGAAAGCAACCAACTTGCAGGCTGGGGTTCGTCTCCATGAGATGGCTGAAGAAAAAAGGAAAAAAAAAGGTTCGAGAATCAGTCATTTATTCAACCGAGCGTTCTGAAAGTTTCATGTGCAGGTATGGCGTATGGGTTTCTCACAAAGTTCTAAGATCCTTCTTTTTCTTTTTCTTTTTTTTTTTTCCGTTTACTTGTCACTCGCACATTTTTACACGACTATGGCCATACCTTGTTGTCGCCACACCTTGTTGTCGCGCTGTTGTGTCGTGGGTTGTTCAAGCGCCAGTAGAATGCTGAAGTACGAACAACCTTTCCATATCGACTGTCAACAGATCCTGTTGGGCATTAGGGTTGACGAGTGCAAAGCGGAGGATGCAGCAGTTCTCTAGGGGGTTCGTAAAACGCTGAAAATTCTAGATCTGATATTAGCTCCCAAATTAGCCAAATATCGTATCAACACAACTATAAGCTATAGATTAGTAATCATCGAATATAAAGCTTGGAAATTGAGATTTGAAATTCAAATTGCATACCTCTTATTATTGATTATGGTATCCGCAAGTCAAATGGGCTAAAACCAAAAAAATATATATATATTATTTTCTTCTCTATGACAATGGTGCGCCCAACAAGTAAGTAACCCCTTGATTGCCAAACCGTTATTGGGCTTGTCATTAATAGGAATGTCCTGAATCCTACTGAGGCGTAGAAACTCTGTGGCATCAATTCACTAGGATCCCATCTATGTATCAGGCTTTAAAGGTGAACCCAGGCGATATAAATACATATATTTTTAAGGATTTTGAAGAATATATATACATATAGCATAGTATTTACCAAATTATAAACTGAAACATGCAATATAATTTTACAAATAAAAGATATTTATTGGTCACGTTTTTTTTTCTTATTAACAAACTATTTATTAATATATTTATATGATTTTTTTTTGTGTGTATAATCTTAAAATTTTAAAATGAGGATCATATGTGGATATTATGTGTCCATTACATACTTAGCTACTGGCCAATAACTTAAAAAGAGGGCTTTGCCTCTACTAAAAGCTGATTCGGGATTGGAGGGTAAGAAAATTGGGAAAAAAATAAGTTATTATTCTTTTTAACATTTATTTTTGCCGTTAGTCTTGAAAATTAATGTTGATGGGCCAGGATGCCTGGTTTGGCAGGCTACGGCGGCGGTGGGAACGAGCGTTTTACTTCGAGTAGATTTGGTAAGTGTAATTATCTTTTAAGGGTGACGAGTTTTCGTTCTTTCGCTATTTCTTTGTTGGCTTTTAATTTTCTCTTTTTTATTTTTTTCACTCTAGCCATAAAAATAAAAATAAGATAAAAAGCATTTATTTTTGCTTTCACACGTCAGCATACGGGGACGCCGTACGATTAGGGGGAAAAAAAAAAAAAAAAAGGCGGTGCGGACACACGTCTGGCTGTTTTTCGGGTTTCCCACACACTACTCGGCAAAAATTAGAACAAATTTCAAGTGTATTGGGTCCGCTATTTTAGACGAAGCAAAGCAGAAACTTAACGCGTCAACCAATAATCACATGCCACCTACTACCATTTAATTATTCTAAACTCACGTTAACCATTGTTTTCAGAACCTAACTTAAAAAAGAAAAACCATAAAATGAGAGAGAGAGAGGGAGAGACAGAATGTCTAGATTCTCTTCTCGCCGTCTCTCTCTCTCTCTCTCTCTCTCTCACTCACCCTTTGTCTCTTGCCGCAAATTCTTGCTTTCTTTCTCCCTTAGCTCATCTTCCCTATTTTCCCATGTTAACTTGCGTATCTGGTATCCCTCAGCCTCAATCATGAAGAGGAAACAAAATTTATGAGACAAAAGAACCCAAAAAAAAAAAAAAAAACATGGTTTCATTTGGCTGCTGGCGTTTGACTAGTCAGACCCAATCCTCCTGCCTGCCCTAGAATTGGATGACAACCATTATATTCGATTCCCATGTATTATTTCTGTTGTACCCAGTTAAATAATAATAATAATTATTATTATTATTATTATTATTATTATTATTATTGATTCACCTTAACTTGTCCACATAGCCACGGACCATGTTGCATCTATAAACAAATATTAATTGATTATTTTTCTTGAAAAAAATTGAAACTTAGAAATAGGATTGTCCCTGTTTCATTTGTTAAACCTATATTTAGCGATCAAGATCGCCTAGAGATTTGTGTTTGAGCAGTTTGAAAAATAGTTCTTCAAAGTTTCCTGCAAACTTTTATACATTATACTGCCTCTTTTCTCATTTTGAAGGAATTTTTTCAAAATTAAGAAAAAAAAAAAAAAAAGAGAAGCCAAATTCTAGAACCAGCTCTATCTCAAAACAAAGAGCAATTCCCCTTTTTTTTCATCTTTACTCATGTAGCTGTTAAGAAGTCTAATATTTAACAGCTGTCACTGATCCGTTCATGCACACCACATGAAACATTTTGAAGCAAATCTTGTAGCCACAATCGAGCCATGACCCAACTTATCAATTCATGTCTTTGCACTCCTTCCCTTTCTGAATCTTTCCTTCTCCACTCGTAGCAACCTTTTTCCCTGATCACCCTCACGTAGATCCTCTAGACATTTTCTAAGCCCACCATCACAGACACTTCAATGCTCCTCTGCATCAAAATTAAACAGTTGCTGTATAGCCCAACTTCCTGTATCTTTTTAATTTTTTTTTTTTAAATTTTTTATAGCTACACTTCACGTGGACTGTTCAGCTTCCTCCTTTTGGTATCTGGGGTATTTTGTGAAGAATTTGTACATGACCCAACAGTTGTGTCATCACTTTTATAGCTCAAGCATGCAGCATCCAACACCCCAATTGGACTCTGGGGCGCAGATAGGAGTGAAGCACTTCTTGCACTTTTAGCAGAATCATTAATCAATGAAAAATCATGAACTAATTGAACACACTTCGGTACCCTCTCCTGCAAAAATCAAAATCAAAATATCATAAAAAAGAGACTGCAATAAGAAATGCCTCATTTGACCATGCACCTAACAAATTCATCTATTTCTGCAAGTAATCAAACTCAAAACCAAAATTCATGGATAAACCCAAAATTCTTTTATCTATTTATGCCTCAAGGTCATTGAAGCAAAGGGCAGAACCAAAATTCAAGGATGTGCCATCCTTTGGCTTTGGACCACCTAGTGACCAACATTACCTGTTTGACAAGATGAGAGATTGCAGAGAGCGCTTGCTCAGGGTCCACCGCTTTGGCTTCCCCCACAACAGCAATGGCCACTGCCGCTGCAATTTCAGAGGGCCTATATTCCAAGAAGTCAATCCCTGCATTGAATTTCCACCAACCAAAAACATCAGACACCCTCCCTCAATTTTCTCCATCAAAACTGTTACAACTATGGAAAGAAATTGTTGTAGACGTAATAAAGTGCAAATAAAATATGGGTTAGGGACATAGAGTGAAGGACCTTTAATTGTGCTTAATATGAGCTGGACCGATTGCGAGACAAATGATCTAGTTGGGGTTTCACCATTATTGATCTTGTCAAGGAAATGATCTATGAAGGAGAAAGGGGTAATTGCTTGCATTCTCCAACGCAAGGTGCTGAGTACGAGAAGCTCCATTCTCTGTACGGTTCTTGCTTCAAACACAAACTTTGATTCACCAAACTGTTAACACCATGCCCATTAGAACTTTTAGATTAAAATCAAGACAAACCAAGTCAAGCAAATAGAACATTCTAATGGATTTTCACCTGCAGATCTAGAGATAGTGGAACTTCAGTCTCCTCCATTTTAGCCGCAAGAGACAAGCATGCCACGGCCAATAGCTGCATCATCCAAGCTTTACCATTCTGCAGATCACGTACAGCAATAAGATATGTTTAGGAGCCACCAGAATTCGTTTGTGCTACAATTAGTGAACACAGACAAAGTTTTGCAAGAAAGATCGCAAGCAAATATGGACGTATGACTGAATTTTCAACTTACAGGTAATTCATAGGCGGAGAGAAACCTATCCAAGTAGTTTATTGATAGATATGCACAAAGTGGTCCAAATCCAAAATGCGCATGAGCCTGTTGAACCAGTAGAAGGCTATGAGCACTGATCATAAGCCAAACTAAACAGAGGAAAGGAATTAACAAAATAGTTGAATGGAACAGACAGGAAAAGTCCCTTATAGCCAATGAACTTTGACATGGGAGTTATCAAAAGAGGGAAACAGAAACAATATAAAAATATACAAAAAAAAAAAAAAGGCATCTTCGCAAGAGAAAAGAACGCATCAAGATTCAATTAGGAAATAGCACGGGCCCAGATAAAAGGGGGAAAAAGAGAAGAGAGAATCCACCAAGCCCATTTCAGATTGAGCAGAGAAAATCCAACAAATAAAACAAAAAACAACCAACCTCTGAAATCATCATACGCTGCCACGGTACTTACAATAATGCCAACATCAAGAAGGCGCAAAAAATATAATCAGAAATAGCACACAGGTTGAATATCAATCACAATAAAGAGACACTCCATATCACTCTTCAGAAATCGGGCACCGCGACTCCATTAGACCATCAAAATATCGATAAGAAACCCTGGAAGATTTCCCCTTTTAAACAAAATGTGCTGCATGATTGTTTCACATTGACAACCAAACAAAAAATCACGCTTTTGATAAACTAATTGGACAGAACTTTTACAGGTGAGCCTTATTCCGACCATTAAGACCATTTTTGAGAGAAATATGTGCATGTCAGTCATCCATTCTTACACAAAACAGTAGGGAAAAAGGAATAAAAACTTAACATCGGTTAGAAGTGTCAGATGAAGCATTGTCTAAAAAACAAAACCCACCTTCCCAATCCAATCAACAGCCTCTTTTCTAGCTTCCAAGTTCGAATCCCCACTCCTCAGCCTCCTCAAATAATCAACACCAGGCAAATGCTGACACTCTTTCTCAACCATCACAGCCAAACACTCCTCACTCTGCATAGGGAGACCGGGATCTCCACCATCAAAGGCCCTGTTTTGATTGCGTGGGATTTGACGATTCCCATGATGCCACGTGGCCTCAAACTCCACCGCCACGGCATCATAGTAATCGTTATCATCGAGAATGCTATCGTTGTCCTCAGCGCAGAGCAGGCTTGAAACCGCAAAGTCAAAACTGGGTGCCATTAGAAAGAAAAACAAAACCTCTCCACCGAACAAAAAAAAAGAAACACAATCTTTCTCTCTCTTTGGTAATGTATTTAAGTTGTAGACTTTGTTGCCAACAGGAAATGAAGGCAAAAGAACAGATTTTTGAGTCCGTGTAGACTAAGATTTTGGATGTTTGGAACGAAAGAACAGATCTTTCTTCTTTCTTTTTTTTTTTGGTATCAAATAATTGAAGAACAAGGAATTAATGCTCTTTTTTTATAAGATACATAAGAACAAAAAAACTATCGATTCAACCTCTCTCTCTCTCTCGCCCTCTCCCTATCTCTCTCTTGTGTCTCAGTATCACTCTCACTTGGGCTGAAAAGACTGCTGTGAGCAGGGTTTATGAAGAAGAACATGAGTGGCGCCTTTTAGGGTAAAAGGCGCACACAGAGAGAGAGAGAGAGAGAGAGGGCGAGAGAGAGAGAGAGAGAGAGAGGCTCACGCGGACATGGGAGTGGCAGAGTCGGAAATAATCAGTGTAATAATTTTAGAGGAAAGGGCAATCACAGGATTTTAGTAGAGAGGTGAGAGAGCCAGGGCAGGTCATGTTCTGTACAAGGAAAAGGATGCGACCGAAGATGTTGGGACGCGCTCGTGGAAAACAACGTCTGGCAAATTCTACTGTAATTAGTAACTTCCTTAGCCCACTAATGCCCACGTTTTCGCTTTCCTTACAAGCCCTGTTTATGCTTCTCATTTCCATAAGAAGGAAGGGAAGATCAAATACAATTAAATATTTTTAATTAATTCAGTGGGTAAAAGTAAATTTAATTTTATATAATTTAGATACACGTATTCAAATTCATATATTTTTAAACGCATTCTATATTTTAAGGAAAAAAAAATGGTAATAATTCGTCGTAAGAGTTTACAAACAATCCTCTTTTTTTCTTTTTTTTTTTCCGTATCTTTTTTTTTTTTTCTGAATGACAAAACAGTGACTAGCTTTTGTCTCGCCGAAAAGGAATAAGTCAAATCAACAACTTTTTTTTTTTTTTTAAATTTTTATATAGACTGGGAACGTTATTTGTATTAAAAATTGTAATGAAAAATCCTTACAAAATATCTCGTGCAATGAATCAGATTATTGGATATTAGATACACTTATGGCATGCATTACAATATAGCAAAAAAAAAAAAAAGTACTTATTTTTATCAATAGTTTAATGATTTGTACGTACGATTTATTTGTGCATAAAAATTTCACACTGAGAGACGGCATACGCATACGATGCTGGGAACCTCGCGTCCTTTCTTGGATGGTATTTTTTCTTTAAAATTGGAAAATTTAAGAGACGTATACATATACAGTATTGGAAACCTCATGCTTTTATTGCCCCTTTCTTCTTCTTTAGTATTTTTTTTTTCTTTGAAATTGGTAAGTTTTTATACACAATGTTGCATTTTATAATATGTTGTTATTCATTAATACAAGACAAATTATCTTCTCGTTGGTGCACACATAATCGAACGGCTGACTTTCCTTAGATG
>JAFFZT010000160.1:0-33087 GCA_019804595.1 Bruguiera parviflora | reverse complement strand
ACAGCTCAGTGAAGATTGAAGATATTGACTGCTCGTTTAAAAAATAAAATGGGCACATTGACTTGGAGACTAATTTATTGCCGATTCAAATAATGGGTTCATATATCATCACCCTTCACTCTATATAAAAAATAAAAAATAAAAAAATAACAAAAAATGAATTGCAATCCATAATCAAAGTCATCAACATGTCGCACGCACACGCTATGTTAGGAGAAAATGAATTCTTCTATATATTTAGTGCCGCAAAGCACGGTTTTGACATCATCACTAAACGATACCCGCGAAATGCCAACAGATTTGAAAGCACCATACCGTCATCGGAAATTTTGATCACGCTTCTGCAATACATACACGAGCGACTTTGCTTGCTTTGAACAACTCAGCTTTTACAACTAGATAACACTCAAACCGTTCGCAAAAAGCATCGAAAGCAAATCATGTCTACATTATATGTCCACACTATGTAAATAAACAATAGATTTCCAGACCAAATGGGATTCTAGAAGTGCTAAAAAAGGCTGGATCGTAGAAGTTCGTTTTCTACTGGGTGTGTTTTGTCAACCCAAAAGCGCGTTCCAGCAACTTAGCCGGTCGGTTCAGAAGGATCGAAAGCACAAATCGTACTGGTTGCCGTCGAGAATTTCACCATTAATTTCCTAGCCGTAGCTGCCTACTTCTACGTACCCTTCACCCGTCCGACCATCCATCCGTGTACTTGATTGGGTCATATGAAAAGTAAACTTTGTCGTCACCATCGGTGACCATCTTGGGACAAATACTCTTATGTTCTCGGACATGAAACTTAAGTAATTGTAAAAGAATAGCTATTCAATATCCAGACCAGTCAAAAATTCATTTCAAACCAACTATTTATTCTTCTCTAAGTATCTCTCCTTCACCCCTTGAACGTGGAAGGAATATATATATATATATATATATCGCAACCATAATTAATTCTATCAAATCTCTTATGAGAATATCAGGTCTATATTGGTCACCATGGGGATACGCAATCATCGCCGTCGGTAATATGCGACATGCCACACTTATTATCATTAATTGAATTCATGACACACACACACACATACACACACATACACACATATATATATCATCGCCCTTTTGGGGCATCATGATCTCTCCAGCAATGGTGATTTTTGGTTTAAAATATTGAGAAACAAAAGAGTGTGTCCGATATATGTTTCAGGAATTGGGAGAGAAATTCCCACATGAACAAAAAACATAACGATCGATCCCTACCTATGCATGCAGATTGCAGATAACATCTAAGACGACTGGTTCTTCCTTTTCCTTTTTCTTTATAATTTTTTTGTCACTTGTCCCCCCACAGACCAAAATAAGCATCATCATCAGCTGGAAACCTCTTCCAAGAGCTTATATCTTCTCACCTTATTCCTGAAAACTTGCTTTGTAATCCCATTATTTTTGTTTGAAGCCTCCTCGGACCTCGTCCTTCTTCTAAGCTTTTCTTCTAATCTGCCTTGCGTGATCAGTCTCCTTCTGGTTAATGGCGATCTCTCTGGTGACTTCTGTTCCTTGATGGGGTTGTTGGTGACTTGCAAAATTCCCCTTTGGCTCCTTAATGCTCCTGTTTGACTGTCACTGTCTCTGCGATTCTTTTTCTTATTCTTGCTATCACCTTCACTGTTGTTCTTATTTGACGAAGAAGAATTCTGTGACTTCTCTTTCTTTTCATCGCTCAGACACCAATTGCAGACTTGGTAGGACTGAGCTTTCGGATACATGTTGCTACAGTATCTGTGAAATTTGAGTGCCAATTAAAACAGAAAAAAAAAAAGAAAGAAAGAAAGAAATCTTGAGGACTCCCAAATTAGTCGGATTAAACAGAGAGATATATATATATATATGGACAAATGGTAAAGGATTTGTGAATTTTATTATTGGGACTACCTGTGTTGGGATCTGAATTGGCAGACCTTGCACTGGAAGAGCTCGTAGGACAGGCCACAATCGCCACACATGCAACATTCGGGGCTTGCTTGTGACGGCGCAATAGCCCCTTTATTTGTTGCCATGTAATTTGTATAATAGAGAGAAAGGAAGGGAGAGAGAGAGAGAGAGAGAGAGCGAGCCAGCCGTGGTGATGATGCATTATGCAGAACGCGTGTATATATATGTATAAAATAGCGTGTGATATTTTGTTATATTAATAAAATGAAAAGTTATGTTATAATTATCTAATAATAATAATAAAAGAATTAAAATTTTAGAAGCAAAAAATATTAAAATTATTAAATTTTAATAAAAATATCAAAATTATTAAATTCTAACCATTGATATGCGGAGGTGCATTGGCCGAGGCATAGACAATTGACCATTTGAATTCGGTGATTCTAATCACGTCCGGTTCATTTTTGTCTATCAATTTCGTGTCTTGTAATCCGAACCTATGTATGGCACATCATTTCCGCTTTGGGTTTCGCGTGTTTGGAAAGTAAAAGAATACGTAGGGAGAAGCACATGGAAATTTTTTTTGTTTGTTAATCGAAAAAAACGAAAGAAAAAGGGAAATTTTCCATCTATAAGAGAATCCACTTGTTCGTGTTTGCCGAGGCTGGGGAAATTTGCCGCTCTATCTATCCCTTTCCTAGTCTTGTAGCTAAGCATGAAAATAGACAAAAGGTTGGCGTACGTAAGGGAAATGCTGAATTTCCCTCAACCGGGAAAAAAATAAATAAATAATCAATATTATTGCTGAATTTCCTCATGTATTATTATTATTATTATTATTATTTTTATTTGCTATAATTCATTTTAAAAACCTAAGATTTTGCTAGGCTGGTACAAACTTCGGTTAAGAGGCATTTAGTCGCTCAATCATTTTCGACTACTAGTTTAAATTTAATTGTCTGCCAGAAGGGTTTGACAGGCTTTTCTCACATGCTTAGTACTTGATTTTATATAAATATTTATACATTTCCCGATATTATGTCATCTGTGAGTCAAAATTTATCGAGGCAATCTAAGGTGTGCATTTAAGATCAAAGTTTAAAAATTGAATCAATCATTAAACTGAAAAATTAAAAATTTTAAAATTAAATTAATAAAATTACTATTTGATATTAAATATATATAAAAAATTAATATTAATATACCTTATATAAAAATATTAATGAATAAAATGTAATTATTTAAAAAATATATATATTTAAAAATATTAATTTTATATTTATATATATAATAAAACTTAAAAAAATTAATGCAATGTATTAGTATACATAAATAATTTAAGTTAAATAGATTTAATACAAAATATATTATAATTTATATATTTTTATTTTAAAGTAATTCATATAATTTTTGGTTGAAAAATAAAATATTTTCATATCAATAAGATAATTTAAATTTAAAAATAAATATTAATATTAATACAATATATAAATTTATATAATTTTTATTAAAATATAAATAATTATATTATATAAATATTTTTTAAAGTTTTATGATTCAAAATTTAAGAAAATGATAATAAAATGTGAAACTTTTATCTTAAAAAAATTAAAATATGACAAAAATTAAATGACTACTTTTAACTTAATAACAAGAATTATTAAATATATCTCTTGTAATTTTAAAATTTATTATTTTCTTAATTTTACTTTAATTTTTAAAAAGGTGTAATTTTTTAAAATATTATATCATCACATTTTTAATCAATTAAATTAAAAATTTGCAATCTATTTATAAACTTACAATCCAATCAATTGATTCATTAATTTTAAAATTTAATAATTTTTTAATTAAAATCAGATGAGACCAAAGTCTAATTCTTCAAGTTATTAACTGGATTTAATTTTAAAAATTTTGGTTAAAATTCACAGATATTGTATTATTATAATTATTTACTAAATATTTTAAATTTTTTAAATATTTAATAAAAATAAAAGATATACATAAAAAATATTATGATAAGATTGCGTAGATCCGTGTGATTATTAACATGTCACAATCAATGAATTTTAATTTATTGGCAGTGATTTTTATGATTAAAAAAATCTGCCAATTGATAAATAGATAACGCAACTATTGAATGGCACAATCCGGACCACGGTAATTCATTCGGGGAATTAGCACACTAAAAATCAGGTATTTAGCTTTTATTTTTATTGAAGAGGTTGATGGCGCAACGACAATATATTATATGCATGGAATAATGCAACCCATGTCGAGGAAATTCATTCAATGGTCACTGCCAACCGCCGTGCTCCGATGAACAGAGAAAGCAACTTGCTTTTTTCAGGCAGCAGATGAACTGAATCAAGGTGGCAACGCGCAAAATGTGGGCCACACATGGAATTACTTGACAGATCCTGAGTTGGGGGAGGGGGGTTTGGCGGCGCTTTTTATTAATTTGTTTTATTTATTTATTTTTTAACACTAACTCTGTACCATATCATTACATCACGAAAGGGGCGTCATTATGAACAAACTCGTGGAAAAAAACCTTGTCCCAAAAAAAAAAAAAAAAAAAAAAAAATTTTGAAGTAGTTAAAAAAAAAAAGGAAAAAAACAAATTTTTTTTTTTTTTTTTTTTTTTTTTCCATTTTTTATTTTTGCCTTTATGATAAAAAAAAAAAAAAAATCTCCGATCTCTTGCTTTCAGAATTTCACTTTTGTTCTCGAACGAGGAGAATTATGCAAGTTCGAGAATTATTAGACCCAGAGGGCGAGGCTTTTAGACCAATTTCTGAGATTTTTTATTTTTTATTTTTTATATTTGCTTTACTTTCCTGGTCGGGCTTATAAAACATCAATGTTTATACTACGAGTAGCCCACCGCAATCATATCAAAGTTACAAACTAACCCAAGCCCCTAATGTTGTTCATCATTTCTTCTATCAACATGGGGAAGAAGTACGTTTTTAATGTACAAAATTGTTACATTATATAAATCAAATAAAAATTAAATATATGTAATTTTACATTTATTTTACCTAACACGGGGCCTATATAAAAAAAATTAATAATAAAAAAATAATAAATAAAAAAAAATTCCCCTGCGCTCTCACTCTCCATAACATAATCGTAGCTTCTACTCGATCACCAATAAATAAAAACTCATTTTAACTTTCCATCTGTTTTCTTTTGAGTACCCAGCGAAGCATCTTAATTCGACCGACTAACCGGCGTTGATGTGACATAAACCAGAATATATTTTCCAAGGTATCGCCAACGCACGGCCAGCCAAACCTAGCCTCCCAACTTTCCTGCAACCGGCCGCAATTGAAAATGGCTTTTTCATGCTTTACACACGATATAGTATTAATATCCAACAGAATACACGGCCACTAGGCCGATCTTATTTAGGGCATGTTTGGTTTGGTTTATCTACTGTTGATTGTTGTTACTGTTACCGCTGTTGAATTAAAATAATAATACTAATAATAATAATAATAATAATAATTGATTAAATTAATATTTTTTATTGCTGTTAAAACAGTAAAAAAGATTACATAGGACATTTCTCTATAAAATTATTTGAATTTTATTTTTTTTAATAAATCAATCAGCTGCTATTTGAGAGAGAAAAAAAAAAAAAAGTAGCTTACTGTCACGTGGAAAGTTTCGTCCAGCCCGTCCAGCAAGTGAGAAGGCAGGATCTTGGGCCAGGAGCACACTTTGCGGGCTGCCAGCATAGGCCAGCCCCCTCTTTGCTGTTGCGGAAGGCACCGGAAGGAACTAGAAGAGTGCAGAACAGCCTGGAGGTGAACAGGATCCAGAAGCTTCCTGCAAAGGCCAGCTGGACACTCCTAGAACCTTCCTGCCAGCATGTAATTAATAGGCTCTAGAACATTCTTTGTACAGCTCTTAGGTGTTCAATTTGTAGCCACACATTGAGGTAGCGAAACCACTATAAATAGGCCACTCCTCACCAACTGTAAAAAACTTTTGGCAGCCAATCAACACACTCACTTGCAAAGTCCCCTCGCGCACTCTACTCTTCCCTGCACACCCAGCACTCCTGCTTGCCTCCCGAATCTCTTCCGCTGCACTGTTCGGCGCTCACTTAGGCTTACTTAGCTCGTCTTCAAAGGCAAGATCGACTAACTGTCGCGCGGGTTAGCACGTCCCGAAGTCTATCCCCGTGACAGGTGGTATCAGAGCACGGTTTCGGAGCACGGATCCAGCCTTCACCCTGCTGTTTGTCGTCTGCAGTTTCAGTGAGCATGGCTAGCGAAGAAGGGTTTGCTGTCACCACAGTGGAGGAGCAACATGCGGGGCAACAGCCTAGTGGGTGTGAGGAGCAGCGTGCTCCGTCCAAGCGTGGCAAGTCCAAGGCTCTAGCGAGGGAGACCACGGACAGTCATGTTGCTGGCTTGGAGCGATGCGTCTCAGATCTCAGCTCCGTAGTGGGCAACCTCACTGATCAAGTCGATAACTTGATCCACGAGAATGCAGAGATCACGCGGGCTACCAAGGTCATGATCGAGGAGTTTGGCTGCTCGTTCAAAGGGGAAACGCTCTCCCTAAACCAAGATCTGTCCGACCTGTGCAAGTTCGTCGAAGGAGAGCTTCACGATTGCCGCAAGGAGATCGAGTCTCTGCGCCGAAACAACTCCCGCACTGCTAGCACAGCTGGGACTGCTAGCACCACTGCACCGCATGGTTTAAAGGTCCTGAAACCTGCCATGTTCAACGGCACACGCAACGCCATTGCAGTGGAGAACTTTCTCTTTGGTCTCGATCAGTATTTCGAGACCATGGGGGTTGTCGACGATCTGACAAGGGTTGGCAACGCCCTAATCTTCCTACAGGATGCTGCCCAACTGTGGTGGAGACGCAAACACTCGGAGAGGGAGAAAGGCTTATGCGTCGTCAACACCTTGGAGCAATTCAAGGCGGAGTTACGAAGATACTTCGTCCCTCACAATGCTGACAGCGAAGTTCGAGGGAAGCTGCGACGCCTAAATCAGACCGGTAGTATCTCCGACTACATCAAGGAGTTCACTACCCTCATACTGGAAATCGAGATGTCCGATAGGGAACTTCTCTTTCGCTTCAAGGACGGCTTGAAGGATTGGGCGAGAGTCGAGCTGGACAGGCGGGATGTGCAGACTCTGGATGCTGCCATTGCCGCTGCTGAAACCTTCATCGACTACTCTGCCTAGTCCAAGAGCAAGAAGGCCAACTCTGGCAAGAATGGGGGAGAGAGACCCAGGCAGAAGAGACAGGAGTCGGGCTGCAACGAAGGAGGACAGCCGAGAGCCTTCAGTAGCCGTCCGAAGCATGAGAAGCAGTCTGCTAGTAGGCGCAACACAAGCGATCCCCCTCGGCCCTGCTTCATTTGTGACGGACCTCACTGGGTTAAGGACTGCCCCCAACGTAAAGCGATGAACGCTATGATGGCAGTAATCGACCCGGAGAAGGCCGACGAAGAGCCCCAGGCAGGCATGGGTTCCTACGTCACCATCGGCGGCAAAACAGCGAGTGCGATGCTCGATACCGGGGCAACGCACAACTTCATAGACGTGCAAGAGGCCAACCGTTTGGGTCTCAAGCTAACACGAGGGGATGGCTCCATCAAGGCAGTCAATTCGGAAGCTCGACCGATCGAAGGCGTAGCACAAGAAGTTGTCACCAAGATCCGGGGATAGACAGGTGAGCTCGACTTCACTGTCATTCCCATGGACGACTTCAACGTGGTGTTCGGTCTTGCATTCTTCTGCAAAGTCTCGGCTTTTCCCGTTCCCGCTTCTACCTCCTTGGTTGTCCTCGGTGCTCGCAGCGGCCAAGTGGTTCCCCTAAAGCGCAAGCAGAAGTCACAAGTAGTGGCAATCTCTGCCTTGCAGTTCGCACGGGAGCTCGAGACAGGTCCAGTTGATGCATCCATTACCCGGGAGCAAAGCAACGGGAGAGACATAGCAGCACCTACACCCTCACTGCCGTGACCTACCCAGGCAGTCCTTGCCGAGTGCAAGGGCGTCAAGTCTTCCACGTTGCTGAAAGAGGTTCCACCAAAGCAAGATGCGGGTCACCCCATCAAGCTGGAACACAGTGCCAACCCTCCTGCAATCGCCCCTCATCGCACAGTACCTCGAGAGCTCCCTGATTTGAAGAAGCAGCTCCCTAATCGACCTGATACGGGCTTCAACAGACCAACCGAAGCCCCTACCGGCACCACTGTCCTCTCCCCGAAGAAGAGGAACCACGCTAGGCGTTGGAGGAAGCAACGCCAAGTTTCCGTTGAGAGATTGAAGCGAGAAATCTCCAAGGACTCAGTGGTGGTGCCACCAGAATGCAAAACGTCTTTCAAAATCCTCCCTGCAGAACTCAACGGACAACCAATTGTCCCCACAAGTCGCAAGCTTCACGACGAGGAGAAGCAGCCCACTGTCCACAACAAGGAGACGACAGTCGTTATCTCCTGCTTGCGCACTGGGAGTCCCCGACCCCAGCAGAAACTCAGCCACAAACAGGTTCGCTGGCAAGACGCCCCGGCCAAGATCGACTCCACACTACAGTCTCAACCGGGCAACGCCAACTCTACCACAGATGTGCTGAGCCAAAAGGAGGAACTAGCTACCCCAAGTGCTAGTCCGCCCAATCGTAACTTCCCTGGTTGAAACCAGGAAGGCCCTGGCCTACACGATCTGCCGAAGAGGAAGAAATGGTTGGCTGGAACCGAGCGCTGCCCAACGGACTACGCAACGGGAGATGTGGCGAGGGTGAAGCCACTACCCAACCAGTTCAGGTCCCTACGCAAAGTCCAACTCCCCTCCGAAACTCTAGGAAGAGAATGCGACGAGGACGTCGCAGGATCGAGTGGGGGAGGATGTCACGTGGGAAGTTTGGTCCAGCCCGTCCAGCAAGTGAGAAGACAGGATCTTGGGCCAGGAGCACACTCTGCGAGCTGCTAGCATAGGCCAGCCCCCTCTTTGCTGTTGCGGAAGGCACCGGAAGGAACTAGAAGAGTGCAGAACAGCCTAGAGGTGGACAGGATCCAGAAGCTTCCTGCAAAGGCCAGCTAAACACTCCTAGAACCTTCCTGCCAGCATGTAATTAATAGGCTCTAGAACATTCTTTATACAGCTCTTAGGTGTTCAATTTGTAACCACACATTAAGGTAGCGAAACTACTATAAATAGGCCACTCCTCACCAACTGTAAAAAACTTTTGGCAGCCAATCAACACACTCACTTGCAAAGCCCCCTCGCACGCTCTACTCTTCCCTGCACACCCAGCACTCCTGCTTACCTCCCGAATCTCTTCCGCTGCACTGTTCGGCGCTCATTTAGGCTTACTTAGCTCGTCTTCAAAGACAAGATCGACTAAGTGCCGTGCGGGTTAGCGCGTCCCGAAGTCTATCCCCGTGACATTACGCTTACTTTTTCTATTAGTTATGTTTAGGCTTACTTGTAAACAAACAGTAAATCCAAATAAATTTTTGCAAACACTTTCATGTGCTTTTAGGAAACCGAACTGCAAGACCCGAAAAGTTAAACTATATATATATATATATATATATATATATATATATATATACCATATAGCAGGTCGACCGTCCCATGCTTGCGTCCCAGGAGTGATGCTACAATAGGTAATTAATCATCACGCCATATTTAAGAATGACAATCCGATGTCATCTTGTTTATAATTGGCAAACACCATCCAAGTCAAAATCGCACTTCCAACGACTCCATTTCGTAATATAAGAAAGCACATTATTATTATTATTATTATTATTATAATAAGGTGGAATCTCAACAACGAATGAACTAGTTATAGTAGCCTCCTTGGGCTTCCTCAAAGAGATTCAACATTTTTTTCACGCCTACGTTAAGATTACGAAGATTCAAGCGCTTACGCAAATATATATGGATGCAGACAAACCAAAAGAAAAAAAAAGAGAGAGAGAGAGAGAGAGAAAAGAAAAAAGAGAGAGACTGGTTATTTTAATCACCCTCAACTCCAAATACATGCAATTCTTCTGTTGGTTTAAGGTTATTTCTTGTGATTGTGATCAATCTTTCTACGTCGGTAAGTGGGATTGATGAGTAGGAAAATGTATTTGTGGCATTACGTCGGATGGGGGTTTTACGTATTCTTTAAGCAACCTTCGATTACCCGTGAACCTCATTTTAACGAGGTCCGTGCTATGATCACTCTTCTTTTCGCTTATTATTATTATTATTATTATTATTATTATTATTATTTAATTTTACATTTTTCCCACAGAAAAATTAGACAACCATGAGCGAAAGTAGAAAAAGAAAGAGCTACGAAAGGGGCTTTACGCGGCTCACCGTCCGGGCGGCTTTAATATTTAATATCGTTGATGAATGGGCCCGCCTCCCTATGCAAACAGAATGTGGGCTTTAAAACTGGGTTGCCCAGAGCAGATGGGCCTGTCGAGAAAAGTAGTCTGCATGCTGTTTCAATGGAACCAACATTTGAAAGATGTAAAAAGTTCAGACCAAAAAATGTAAAAAGTATCTCGTTTAGTCTCATCTTGAAAAGGTATTTAAAAAAAAAAAACTTAAAATTTTATAATTAAATCTTAAAATTTTTTAAAAATTTCGTGTCAATTCTAAATATTTAAATTATTTTTAAATAAATACTTTTGTTTCGAATAAAATAGTTAAATTGTTAAATATCTTCGTTAATCAGATAAATTTTTTTTTAAAATAAAAGTAAACAAATTATTAATAAATTTTAAGAATTTTTTTTATTTAGAAAAAAATCTAAATGTTCAGAACTTATATAAAAACTTAAAAATATTTAAGATATAATTATATAGATTTATAAACATTTAATACTATTATCCGATCATCTCGATCCTTGTGAGGGTTGAGCGAAGAAATTTTCGTGATTTCTGGAATTTTGGGGGAGGGCGGGCCTTGGGGTGTGGGGGCAGAGCGGGGCGGAACCAGGCCCTCGCGAAGCTAACGTGGGTCCGCCTCTTGGTGGCGTCACGTGTAAGTCATTAGGCCACCTTCTTCTCAAACAACAAAAAAAAGAAAAAAAAAAAAAGCAAAAAGTCAATTGTTAAATGGATCGGACCTGAAACAAGTTTTTAGACGCATCGTCTTCTTTTTCTTTTCTTTTTTTTTTGTTCTTTTTTCTTTTTTTTACCGGTGTATCTTAATTAAAGGCAACATTTTTAGGGAATTTCAAGAGAGTTGAATTTCAATTTTCAAACTTGTATAAAAACTCTACTTTTGTAGCTAAACAAAGCTTAGGTTGGTTAATCTACACGTCCACTGCAACCCCCTTTCTCCTAAATTTGCAAAACTATCATCTAAGCAAATTAGTAAGTTTGTTTCATAATTCTAATACAAGTAATTGTGATTTTTTTTCTATTATATATTTTAATTTTAGTGATTATATTCTCATTTTTAATGTTTTAATTCTCCTTATTATAATAATAATAATCTTTGTGGATGGCATATGAGGAAGTTGGTGGCACCCTTTTCTTGAAAATGAATCGATGATACTCGATCGGACACAACAAACTCATCGTAAAAGACATTGGTACAGTGATGACGATCGGGCGGACGATACTAGCGTGTACACGTGTGGAATATATTCCCTCATCCCCAAGCATTGGGGATGAAGGAATATTGGCAACGACTAATATATTTTACAGATACATACACTTATATACAACGTAATTATACCAAGTAAATAATATTTTATATCATATAAATAATAACGTAATAAAATTATGTAAAATTAAAATGAAATTTAATAAAATTTATATAATATTAAACAAATATCTCATAAAATATAAATTATATTGGATTTTATTTATATCAATCAAGAAATATATATACGTGCTGGAATTTTAGTGGCTATAGTAAGTATATGCGACGACATTGTTACAACAATAACAATTCATCGACTTGCCTCTACACCCGCCTTTGCCTATTTGTACTTCTCTCGTGTTATGCCATGTTCTTTCTCGAAAGCAATGCCCATCAACGCCAGGGAAACTCTGTATAATAAATTTGATTTTGCTAGCTAGGCTCCTCTCCGGGCTCTCCCTAGACAACCAAAAAACAAAAAGGGCAGGATGATCCCAAGTCGGAACATAAAACAGAAAACAAGAAATAATTATCACAGCGTCATTCGTTGCAACACTAATCTCCCTCCACCTCTCTCTCTCTCTCTCTCTCTCTCTCTATATATATATATATATATATATATATATACATTTATGCTTTAGCCTCTTTTGTGTAACGACCACTACGTAAATAGAAGTTAGAAGACTGGAGTAAAAATTACGTGAAATAATTTTTACAGTAAAAAACCTCAGAAACAGAATTTTAGTTGCCACACGAGATTAAAATAAAAAAAGGGGGGGGAGATAATGGCGTGGCTGGGCTGGAGCATTGTTCCATTACCCGTTGCGTGTTTTTGGAAAGTCTTTTCTGCAATATATAGCATATAGAGCCTCAATCAATCAGGGCGAATCAAAAGAAAGGAAGCGTCAGGAGGCAAATTTCTTTTCCGCCACAAGTTTGACCCTGAATACAAGCAAGAAAACAGGCAAATTTCCCTGGCCCGCCATCATCACATGCGTGTCCCCTCCCAAATAATGCTTGATGGTCCCCCACCACCGCAGCTCCATCCTCCAGAAAGACGGAAATGAATGCACCATTTCACAAAATGAAGGAGGAATCACATTCTACCACGTCGCTGTCCAGTATCATGAATATTTGCATGCGACGTGCGTACAGGGGCGTACAGACAACGAATAAAGCAAAGCAAAATCATAAGTTGCATCAATCCAACCATATAAACCAATGGGAATCACATAAGCACAATCCACGGGAAGAACAAGGATGAACCCATTGTAAACTGTCAAAGCAAGCAGTCACCTAAAGCACTATAAGGGAGGTTCTTCCGTAATCGTAATCAAATTACAATATCACTTAAAAAGGTCCATACAAGAACGAAGGGTACGTGGAAATGGGGCAACGGGGTAAACTGGGAGGTCCCTGAAAAGTCCACAACTTGCAAAAGTTAAAATCAGATGAGGGCATCACTCGTGCTGGACAATTCACTACAAGAAAAATGGGAACCCCACAAAGAGAAAAACATGACAAGAGATAATACAAGAAGGATGCCAAAGCGAGAGAGTTGGGGCCCAAAACACCTCATGCTTCTTTCTTGGGATCCCGCATTAATAACTGGTCTTCCCATTCACATGGCGAACCCACACCCAAGTTTTGAGTGCTACTTTCTCGAAACCCTAAGGCATAGCTTAATGATTCACCTTCCTTTATTGGAACATAATATGCTGCACTTGCATCCCTTCTTCTAAAGACCGCGATAAAAACATTTTACAAGAACCTTACAACCCAAAGCTTTGTTGCTGTTGCTCATTTCTCTCCAATTTGCAACCACTTCTTGTAGTAACTCCTCACCATAACCCATGCAAAACCATTCCCAACTCATGTTTAACTGACCTATTTTCTGCACACACCTTTAAAGATTTTAAAATAACACTAAATGATAATGCCTCGTGGTGGCAATACCAGCATGAATCGAAGACATTACTACCATTCAAGAAGTATCAAGCCCTAATGCCTTGGCCTTGTGCTTCAAGGATTTTAAATGTTGAATAGCTTCATCAAGAACTACAATTGCATCCTTGTCCTTTCCATCAGGAATTATGTTCCGCAGAACACTCACTGTCTCCAGGATTCTTTCTTTTCTCATCCTCTTGTGGCGCAATACGGAACCCATTTCACTGGACCTATGCTTGATGCCATTGGCACATCTAGATTCTGCATCATCCTCATGCTCAAATACTCTAACAGTTCTCACAGAAGTAGCTGTGTCCGTGAGTGCTGGTACATCACTACAGCATCCATCAGAAAACTTTTGCTTTTCCATGGAACCATCAGAACTAGCAACCTCTTCTGTGATTCTCTCAAATGAATCTAGCTTATCAAAAGCTGTCATTGTACTCGGTGAATGCCCTGTACTAGTAACTTCATCATCTCCAGTGTACTCGCTGTCATCATCTGAATAAAGCAATGCATTCAGCTCTTCGGTGTCCTCATGCATCTCACTCTGCAAACTGTTACCATTATTTTCACCAAATTCATTCTTGGAAATAGGCCCCGAATGATATTTCAGGTTTTCTTTGATACCCCATTCTTCCCTATTCATGTTATAAGCACCGGTTGGTTTTGGAATCAATGAAGTAATGCATTGGGGAGAGGCCGCAAACCCAGAACTAAAGATCAAAGTAGTTCGATCACCCGACTGGTCGAAAACAAGGAATTTCTTCCTAGTACAGACAGAATCCGCCATAGGCATTTCCTTCTTAATATTGCCATAAGTGGCAGCAGAGGCTTTCTGGTTCTTGGTAGAGTTTGAAGCAGGTATGAATGCCTGGCAGAATTGGGGCAAATGATAAAACTGACCATGCGGTTCATTTGCTTGACCAGCCCAAGGCAGAGGTCCCTCAGGTAATGGGTATTTGGGGCAGGTTTGATTCACAGTGTTGGAGTTCCCGAGCAAAGGAATAGTATTTTGCTCCCTCAAGGGAGCTGGAGCACCTGTGTAAGCCATGTTGGGTGATTGCCAGATAAATTGATTCTGTGGAGACCAGGATCCAGAGTCTTCTCCCATCCAACCCAAGCAATCACCTACAAACCAAAGAATGAAATTTTTTTAATGCGTATCTATAAATCAGAAGAATTTACAGCTAAACAGCGTGACAGAGTAAAACATACCAGAAAAAAGTTTCCTGCAGTAGTAGAGGAGCCTAATCACTTGCTTTTTCTTTCAGGAATATTAATAAAAACAAAAAATTCCAGCTTAACTCGAAAATAAAAGCCCAACTCTAAATCTACGTAACGGGTTTGAGCAAATGACGAAAATATTCAGCCTGGAAGAAATAAGACAGGAAAAAATCAGCATAAAGATAAGCATATCATGCGCTTCCCAACCATAGCTATCAACAACAAAGAACAAAGCATAAAAAGCATGGAGAAAGACCAGAGGGCCAGAGGCTGGTTCAAGCATTTTTCACTAACCTGGCAATCCTGAAGTGGTTGAAAGCACGCTATGACTCTAACTATAATGGTGGCACACCCAGAAATCCCATTTTCGTGTTTCCATGCTCGAAAATTTGTTTGGCTCGCTGCTTGGCACACCATACCTACTTCCCAAACCTTCAATCTAACAAAAACACCCAGAACGCAACTTTCCGAAGGATAGCAAACTAAATACAATATTTTTAGGGTGATCCAATACTGATTGAACAACCAAAACCCAAATTCAACAACAAAAAAAAGCCAAAACACAGCTGGCGTGACAGGAGGTGAGAATTAGACTAAGAAGTCACGGAAATCCGTCAATTTAAGACTGTGAAAAAAGACAGGAAGAAATATCAGAATAACGTGGACGATTGATTTGGGAGAATTCAGCTAATCTGGAGAACATAGCAAGGAACAACAATGAAAAAAGTGGATGATCCCATTGGAACTGGTGGAATAAAAGAAACTACAAGAGAGTTTGAAAGGGTGGTCGTGATTGGCAAAGTAAATTACAGAATCACTCTGCAATAGAGATTCAAGGAGACAACTTTCTTAAACACATCAACGGAAAGACTGAAAAACCACCGCATGCTGTTTTTCTCTGCCAAAAGATTTCCACGGCCTCTCCTCCCCCTCGACACCGATTCAGGACACACCCCACTGTAAAATGACGATTCTGTTTTCAGAAGATATGTTCACCAATTTAACATGAAATAATAAAGTAAAATTGATAATACGTTCCCTAGCAACGAGTATTGTGATCCCACGTCAATAATAGAATTAAGAAATTGAAGAATTATGAAGTCTTGGGCAACCCAAAGATGGTAAGACGCCGAAGAAAAACCAAGGAAGAATGATCCAAAATCAATTACAATTCACGCAAAGCAGGCTTTTTGTTCACATACTTCAGCAGAAACAGAGAATCAAGGCGATAACAGACCATTCTATTGAACCAATACACCGAAGTATTTTTCTTAAGTGAGAATAAGTACCCAATCTCTAGCATAATTTTTCTTTTCTTTTCTTTTCTTTTCCCAAAGACAATTAAAACATAAAAAAGGGGACGCAAACAGATATATTCAAGAAGACATACAAGAAAAACTTGAGAAATAGGGAGAGAACTTACAGTGAGACAAGTGGATTAGACAGAACCAAAGAATTAAGCCCCAACAGTAGCTGAATTTTCAGGAAACAAAGCTCAGATCGAATTGAAACACCAACACGCACAAACGTTAAACAAAGCCGAACAGAGTGTGTGTGTGTGTGTGTGTGTGTGAGAGAGAGAGAGAGAGAGAGAGAGAGAGAGAGAGAGAGACAGAGAGAGAGAGAAGGACAAAGTACAGTCAAAGTCGAAATACTGGGTAACGAATGGAAGCCAAGGTTATATAGAAAACAAATTGACAGACAAAGTAAAAGGGTTAAAGGCGGGGTTTAATATCGTACGATCGTTGAGGAGTGCAGGCAAGGTATTAGTGTACAATCATGATCCACTGTAACATACCCCACTCTTCTCTCTCTCTCTCGATCTCTCTTCACAATTTGACACGGTCCACAAATTACTTACCTTTTTTACATTTCTTCCCCAAGAAAAATGGATTTAAGGGGGTAAAATAATAATAATAATAATAATAATAATAATAATAATAAAGACAAAATAGTTCCAATATTATCAGAGCAGACTTCCTTACCGCGGAGTATGGTACCTTATCGATTCAATTAAAAAAAAAAAGTCAATTTTTGTTAGAATTAGAGATATTTTATTAAGAATTGAGTCTGGTTTGAAATATAATTATAATAAGATACTATATATTATTTTCATTCTTAGAATATGGTCCTAACAAGACGTGGGTGATTGTGTAAAAAGCGGAAAAAATGAAGTTTCTTGTAAGTGATTTCTAAAACAGGTAATAATCTAAGAATTTACAAGAGAAAAATGAGAGATGTACTGCAGTTAAAGAAAAAGGAAAAAAAAGGGGGGGGTTATGTAATTGAATTCAAAGCCTTGTACTCTTAATTGAGAAGATAGCTTGAATTGAGGTATTGTGGTATGTATAATATACCATACGGGGGGCAGACTACATTTTTTTAACAAATATAATATATATGAATTATTATATTTATAAGTTAATATTAAAATTTATTTATTGATATTTTATTTAATTTTGTATTAATAAATTTAAATTTTAATATTATATTTTTAATATAAAGATTTATATAGTGAGAGACAAATAATAATAAATAAGTAAAATTTAAAATTAATGTAAAACAGATTATGCTAAATTGCTACAGATTCTCGATACAGACCACATCATCACTCCAAGAATGATATGATGAAAATTGTAGAAGAAGGGATAGGTATCCTATGTTTCACATGAACACCAATAATTTGTAGCTTGACCATTCAAACCGTGATTATAAGTAGATGATGGGGACCCACCGATCAGCATTGGATGCATCGTGTTTAAAAAAATTCACACTCACACCTGACAGTGGATCTCGTTATTATCCCTTACGGAAAAAGTTTCTGGGACGAAAGTTGGAGGATGGCGGTAGCGAGAATGAAGTGGCGGTCAAGTAAAATGCATTTATAGTTAATTTTTTAATAATATATATATATATATATATAGTCAATAAAATTATATATTTATTTATTTTATTTGTCTATTATTATATATTTGAAGGGAAAAAAAAAAAAAAAGAGCTGCTCGTCCACTCTCTTTCAATTTCGATCCCGTTTAGAGGACTCCGCCCCTATGGCGAGTCCTATCCGTAGATGCAGCCTAACTTTAGGTTGGCCAAAGGTAAAAAGGGTTATTAGTTCAGTGGCCCATCCATGGAGTACAATAATACTTTCCAGTGATGTGATACATGGATGTGCCTAATCCATCAAAATGGCCATCAATGGATGGGTCCAAAGCGCAATTGAGCTGATTAGCCTTCATTCTTCACCTCACTTATGTATCGCTTTATATTTGTCAAACAATATCCATCCTCATCTCTAGCCTTCAAATCCGGTCAGCATTCCCCCCCCCCTTTTTTTGCACACTTTTTTTTTTAATTTTTTGCATACTTTAATCGCCGTAGAGTACATGCGTCCAATTTGACCTATTATATACATAAATTTACATATTATTACATTATTATAATTATTAATTATATGTTTTTAATGTTGCTATCGTACCAGTCTGTAAGCCGAAAATATTGACAGTAATTTTTTTTTTCTACAGTCTGTACTTATCCATATAAGGTAATATACTAATATATGATCTGCTTGGCAGATTGTTGTTTAATGTTTGTCTCGTGGAAAATGTCTCAATGGTGTCTCAAGGCTCAAGCAACTAATTACGTGTTACTTTCTTAATTATATAGTGTTCTGTTAAAGCAATCAGACAGAACTCAATATTAAAAATAAAAAAAAAAACTGAAAAAGGTGGAACTGGTGAAAGGGAAGTCTGCTGCCGGAAGACAGGGTATGGTACCTCCGACTATATAATACAAAGGGAACCCATGGCATGATTTAGTCACCTGAAGAAGATCTTATGCACAGGCAAGAAGATCCGTTGTCCTCAATAATTTATGCGATATTGGCCATTAACAATGGATAACTATACGCATACTTTCATGCTCTGTTGTTTGGAGTGGAGGGAGCAATTAACATGCTTAATCAAGTTCTTCTACTCCCTCCGATTCCACTGGGTCTATCCTTTTGGTGGCACCAAACAACTACCCCTCTAATACCATAAAAAAAAAAAAAAAAGGTAAATGAGATGGAAAGCAGAGGGTTCCTCCACACGTTTCGTTTGTTATTTAACCATCATAGTCATGCTCGCTCTTTTATTATTGCTTTTATACCATAAAGCTCCATTATTTTAATCATTCATACCACAAAACAGTGGTTATGGATTGACCACTTAGACCTAAAAAGTTCTCCATCCCCGGGGAGGGAAGGGGGTGTGGGTGGGGTTTGTTTCGACAAAATGCCTGGAGCTCTAGCAAATTCCACCCAAAAGGCCAAAGCATACAAAATGGATGATTCTGTGTAACGCACCAATACGACGCATTTCACTTCATAGTGGACGGTCCATATTCCGAGGATATGCAGAGATGCATGCTTCCTTTCCAATTTTTTTTTTTCTTTTTTGACGAATTTTGATTTGATTAACTAATTGATTAGTTAATCCTCCCCCGAGTTAAGGGTTGATTAGTTGCAATATTGGAAATTGATTGACACACATACGATTTATAGATCCAATACAAAAATGCATGTATCTTGGATAGTTTGATATTGCATTCGATTAAAGAGGCACAATCAAATAGTTGTTTCCGCTGTCGCACTAAATAAAGAGAAGAAAGCAAGTCTCTATGGCCCCTAAAACTAGTTTATTAAGGGGCACAAAAAGAAGAACCTTTAATTTGTCGAACAAGGAAAAGCGCTCAAGCCAATCAGTTGCATGAAGATGTGCCACGCAGCAGGCATATAAGCATTGACTATAAAGTAAAATATGTATATTATCTTCTATTGGTAGTATGAGAGAGAGAGAGAGAGAGAGAGAGAGAGAGAGAGAGAGATGACTAGTGCAAGCAAAAGTTAATCCTTTTGAGGAGCGGCTCATTAGCATATAAATTCGAGTTTTGATGGGGATTTAAGTTGTCTTAGCGTGGGGCTATGAGAACATGGAGCCATTTGGTTGTGGATTCTCCAACAAAAACATCCACGCTTGGAAAGCTAAAACACTCTCTCTCTCTCTCTCTCTCTCTCTCTCTCCCTCTCTCTCTCCACCACTGAATTGAAGTCCGCACTAAAAAGATTGTCTACCTTGTCGTGCCTTTGGATTAAAAAAACAACCAAAGAAAAAAAAAACACCCACAAAGGCAATGCAAAGAGAGCCAAAAGTAGGGAATCCATGCCCCCCTCACTCGAATATCGTATGTTACTTCCGCACCCACTTTCTTAGACTTTTATCCCACTTTGCTTTTCATATATGGCCATATTTTATCAAAAAGAAATGGCCCATTATAAAGTGTCAACCTCCTTTTATTTTACCATAAATGAGCACTGTTTCAAAGTCCATTTATTTACTCCTAAAAGTAAAAAAAATGAAAATAAAAATCTTATAATTAAGCTCATTGACTGCTGGAGACGGGGATCAGGCTAGTTAGGTTTTATTTTTCATCATTAAACACGTGCGCCTAATTTTCATACTTGTGATATTTAATAATAAGTACTTGCTACACTTATATGGTTTATGTATATAATAAATTTATTATTAAATTATTTTATATTTTAATTAAAATTTTTAATTTTTATATAATATTAAATTAATTTAACTCATTTTTTAAAGAGTCAAATTAAAGATCTCTTTAATTTAATGACAAAATCGATCCATGTGTATATTATTGGTAAGTTGTCTTATGCTTATTAACAAAAAGAATATAGGGTTCACGACGGAGACACCCAGTGATAAAAATAATGAAATAAAAATAAAAATAAAAATAAAAAGGACTACTCTCCATTGTTAGTCTGTGATCTATCAAATTTCCTCGTGAAAAAACAGAATATTTTATGTTTTCTAATTAAGACAATATATTTACGGTATACCTACGCCCATGTATATACAAACAAATACCTTGGTTTCGTGTGCATACGTGCAAATGGTTTGGCCTTTGCTTTTGCAGGACATCACATTGCAAGGTGATGGAACATTGTTATTTGGGTTGGCTGTTACACCTTCGTGTTGGATGACAGGAAAACAGAAACCTTTTGCATCGCAATCTTGTAGATGTGATGTTGAAGGTAACTTCCGCTCTCTCTCTTTCTTTCCTTCTATCAAGTGCTAAAATGGAAGTGCATTTTCGTGGAAGCATTAATAATTCTGTTTTTGATTCATACTAGAATACGAGATAGATCGGCCTTAATCGTCTCAACCCCTATAGAGTTGGATTTAAATATACCAAGCATAAACCGGGTGTATATGAAAGTCAACAATAACAATTACCACTGAGATCCCGAAAAATGGGAAGTTAATATGTACAATTAGCGGCTATTATGAATAGGGACAATGGTACAGATAGGAAGACTTTTTGGAAGATTTTTCTTCATCAACGCCTGTCTTAAACTCTTAATTGAGAAGCTACTTACAAATCTGAACAAGCAAAACCCGCATAATATCCGTATGTCTAGTTGTAACGCCCTTTCACTGGCCTGAAAAGTTTGGATTAGTCTGAGGAATGGAGTTCCTAAGCTAACATCTTGGCTTAGGTTGTTGACAAGAAGGAAATGGCGTGTTGTAGCAGACTTCTTTATTACAGATTGCTATATTCAACAACTTATAATTGTTTTATAATTAATATATATATATATATATATATATAATCAAAATTATTGGTGGATTTCAACATATTTCGAATTATTTAACAAAAATCTTTAGTGTTCATAAACATTGCTCATCAACTATTCAAACCCCATTTGACATGGAAACCGCTAAAATGTATAAATGGATGGTGCCGACGTTTAGGTCACATTAGATCATTCGCAAGACCATGAGTAAAGATGATCTAATGAGCTGCTATTATGTTGCCAGCTATTCAAATTAGTTCGCATCTGCACATGCCAATCCGTTCCCCAGCAGTCATACTTCCATCTGTCATCTGTTGCACAAGCCAAAAAAAAAAAGGGGTTTTGGGGCGGGGGGGGTAGGGAAGAGTCCATTTCCAAAGGCACTGATATCATTTCGTTTCCCTCAGAAAAGCAAAATGGAATCAAATTTGGCCAATTGATTGTCTCCACGTATTACACATATCATTTTTCAAAGTCGAAATAATATGCGTATCGTGAGCAATGATGTTAATCGTTGTGGTTGAATAATAGCTGTCGCACGGAAGCGTGGACTTGTAGCAAGTGTTATTATAGCGGCATTTAGAGAACAATTGCATTTTCATTAGTCGCATCGTGTGTTTGTTGCAAAGTAATTATAAGGGTATTAATCGCTAACAGCTTCCACATTACTCTACCAAACTCAATGATTTGAAAAGGACGATTAGACACACCGATTTTTGGCTCATTGTCCGAAATTTTTCTACCAAATTAATGGATGGTTTCCCGTCACGGTTGTGATTAGTATATCCCCTTTGCCACGTAAGTTACATTCCCACTTATGAATAATGAGTCCGTACCTTGTTGTTTTCTCTTCTCATGAATTTTGTACTCTTTTTTTTTTTTTTATTCGTATGAATTCTGTACTTTGACTATCAACTTAGTTGGCCCATTTTATATTAAATTTTGAGTTTACCTAAATTGTCTCTTTATGCTATTATTTTAACAGTTTTTTACTAATTTATTTATTTTTAACATCATAATAATAAGAATTGGAGCCGATTAGAGATTCGTAGCATGCATCTAATTGATACCGGTTTGCATTCAACCGATAAAATTCATCTAACGAGCCATGTCAGGTATGCCGAATAAGTCGTGTATGCCCCTTCCCTCCTCGGACTAGGGTACAGTTTAGGGTTCACTTATTGAAATTATCGACTTAATTAGAAATTACTTCAGCATCTAGAAGCAATCAAGCATGTCAAATTGACACAGGCTTATTCAAAAAGAAAAAAGAAAGAAAAAAAAAAGGGTTCAATTTTGATACAAAACAAACAATTGATATGATCGTTAAATAAATAATTTTGCATAGACAGGCGCCCGTGCGAATGTGCTTCACTGTCAATTATATAATGCATTTTGGAGGAACTCATTTGTACCAAATTCGGTAGTCAGCGGCTACCGAAAACATAGAGAAACGAATTAAGATTCCAAGGTTTTCCCCTTGTCAATTAAAATAAAAGAGATTAATATATAGTTTAATTATCGTAGCGTGCAAATTTCTAATTAAAGGATTTGACCTGACCGCGAAGATAATTTGGCCCAAAAGTGAAACGGAACCGATCCGAAAGAAAATTGGAATTGACCAAACGGTTAGGGCCGATTTCGGATCCCAACTCTAATCGCAGGGGACAGGTCTATTGCAGTTCAACCATTTTAGAACCATCAAAGAAGTTAAATCGAATTGCACCAGACTGAAATTGGGGCGAAACAAAATTAATATCGGCTCGAAATTGAAATCAGAATTCGATTAATCAAACTATAATTGAACCGTGGGAGGGACAATATAGGTTTCACTTTCTCCCCTAAATGGAGACCGCCGATTTGAAACCGTAATCAGTACCCGTGGTCGGGGGAAGAGGGGATGGGAGTGAAGAAGGAAGAATATTCCTTGAACGATTCCCATCTTTGCTTTTAATTTTACTTGGAGTATTACGCGCGCGTTTTGTCGCGTTCGGCTACATTTCACCTGGCATCGCTCATTCTGCGGCTGGGGCAGGCGGGGCAAGAGGCCGATGACGCGAGGTCGTGCACACGTGTCAGAATCTGGAACGTCACGCCTGGTCAGGATTTGAGTCTACTAAGATAGTGGTCTCGGATCGCATTCGCATCATCACTTCTGGCGTCGGTATCTTATTAAGGTGGAGCGCATGCATTCGTGCACGCTTGCAGAGAAAGGGAAGCGTGTGCGGGCGCTTTGGTCAAAAGCATAGTAATAATAGATAAATTGGGCTTTTACCATCATGCACGCGAGGTTTGGGTGACAGCAAGGTGTACGATGACTGTAGTAAAGTCATTAACGGACTAGGATCGCCACGCGTAGGGTTGTGGACGCGTAACGCGATAGAAGGCGGAAGGATATCAATTTATTATTATTATTATTATTATTATTATTATTTATTTTTATAATAGTTAAAATGTAGTAAAATTGACATTGAGAATCATAAATAAATTAAAATATTACGAACAGTTATACAAGCTAACGTCCCGTTAAAGTGAGATGCTCATGACTACCCGATGTCTAAGTGAACTAATTGCAAACTTCACCACTTACAACTCTAGCTTAATTTTCAAGGCATTTGAATGGAGATAACGCGAGTTAAGAAAGAAGAACGACTCTAAATAATGAAATTGCCATCTCAGACTATTTAGCATTTCTATACGTCATTCATGTTCTTGAGAGACTGCGTGCGCATAGACTTACACTGCAACATGGACATCATGCAAACAATTGCTAAATCAGTTAAATAATGCCTTTATTTTTGTTCGTAAATTGGTTGTGCTCTTGTTAATCCCATGTCTTGACACAAGATTAATGTGAATGTACGTAAAGCCTTCCAGTAATGTGAAAACAACACCAAAACGGAGACATCTACATCTGTTGCTCCAGGTATACAAAATGGAACCCGACATTCGTCTAGAATTCAAAGCAATGGCAATGACCGGAGCCCAACATTTAAAAGGAAAATGGAACGCAGAGTGGATATCGAAAAGAGGGAATGGCGGAGCCACGGAACGTCCGGACTGGCATGGTAAAAACAAAAGTTTACAGTCTTTTCACAGAGAATGCGTTGAGGGCTCAACTAGCTGTCCACTTCTGATTGAAAGAGTACGAAAAATGCCACTTTTAAAAGCAGCCATGCATGGTTCTCCTATAGCTTTGTCGGGATCTACGTCCAAAACTAATAGGTGATTTCTTGGCCGTGACCCTCTGCTCTTTATAATAGGCCTAGCTAGCTTAGCTGTGAAATTGTGAGAGAATCGTGGAAGGATAGATCACAATCGAACACTCAACCTCGCAAAAGTAATAATATCCCTGAAGAAATGATAACGAATGTTCAATGCTCTTTCTCCAAAAGGACACTGCAGTTGTCATGGTTCATACGCCATTGGTAACGACCCTTCCTTTGTTTCTCTGTTCTTTCCAATCTCACCGAGACGACGATTTTGGTTAAACATTTTTGTGCCGACGAGATGGGAAAATTTAACATCAGACGGAACAATACTATACCGAGGGGTATATGCGGGAAAAAATAAAATTAATTTTAAATTTATATAATTAAGTTTTCAATTTTTTTTTACACTTTTTATATAAATATGATATATTTTGAATTCGTTTTAAATTGATTTTTTTAATAAAAAATGATAAAATCTTAATAATTCTTATCTAATTAATATAAAATTTTTAACAATTTTGATCATTTTTTATCTAAAAAGATCAATTTAAAATAAAATTAAAAGATATAAAATTTAAATAAAAATATCAAAATATTTAAATTTTAATTATAATTATTTATAACTTTTTTTTTTTTTTTTGGGTATTTCACATGCCACGGGTGCTAAAAGTTCTTTAATCACACACACACACACACACACACAAACATATTTCAGATGCAGAACCAACTCATTATTTTTGACAGGCAATGTCCGTATAAAGACGTGATTTTTTAATAGGTAATAAAATGATACTTGAATTTATACTTCTACATCCCAGGCGTCGACTTTTACTTCTAAGCTAGAAGACAAGTCCAATTAAAATGTGAAAAGCATTAGTTCACACATAAGTTAGTTCGCTCGGTGTGACTTTACATTTCAAAAGACAAAACCAGTGAACGGACTCTCATTTACTGGGTCCAAGCCATTGGCGATTCGAGTTCGGTATTTTGGTCATAGGCTGAGAGATGTCTGTTTGGGGTAACCGAGAAACCCAAGCCCAAACACTGGTATAATAATAATAATAATAATAATAATAATATTTCATTCGATGGATACTTTTCCCGTCCTTTTTTAGATGATATTATTGTTTTCTCATGGGCGTCGACACAAATAAAATCGAGAATTTCAGATAACTGACAAAATAAAATTAAATCGAACTAAATTTTTAGTTAATCAAATGAATTTTATAATTGATTGATTAAATTGAATAAAAATTAAAAATTTTAATTTGGTTTTAATTTTTAATATTAAAAAACTATGACTAAAAAAATCCAACTAAAATGTTATTTTATAATTTTTTTTATTTTTTACTTTAACAATACAAACAAATATTACTAATACAATTATTAATAATAAATAATTATTTAATTGTATATTAAATAATTATTTATTCATTATATATATAATGATAACCATAATTTTTTAAAAGAAAAATATCAAAACTATTTTTTTACATTTAAATTAAAATTATATTTATTTATTTTAATTAACTAATCGATTTCAATTTTTACAGTTCGATTAACAAAGCAGTTTGATTAATTCAATAGGAGGCAATTTTACAAAAGAGTAAAGGAATACGCGTATATTTAAGGAGCCTTAGGGGCAATTATCTCCCTTGCCCCGAGCTAAAATTGTCTTAAGATTTTTTTATTTCTCTCGTACTTACTGTATATCTCTTAAGTGAATTCGATTAAATTTTCTTTATAAAAAATTATGGGTTTTGGCTCCACAGACTAATTAGTTAGCGGAAAATTTTGCTAAAGGAAAGCAACCAACTTGCAGGCTGGGGTTCGTCTCCATGAGATGGCTGAAGAAAAAAGGAAAAAAAAAGGTTCGAGAATCAGTCATTTATTCAACCGAGCGTTCTGAAAGTTTCATGTGCAGGTATGGCGTATGGGTTTCTCACAAAGTTCTAAGATCCTTCTTTTTCTTTTTCTTTTTTTTTTTTCCGTTTACTTGTCACTCGCACATTTTTACACGACTATGGCCATACCTTGTTGTCGCCACACCTTGTTGTCGCGCTGTTGTGTCGTGGGTTGTTCAAGCGCCAGTAGAATGCTGAAGTACGAACAACCTTTCCATATCGACTGTCAACAGATCCTGTTGGGCATTAGGGTTGACGAGTGCAAAGCGGAGGATGCAGCAGTTCTCTAGGGGGTTCGTAAAACGCTGAAAATTCTAGATCTGATATTAGCTCCCAAATTAGCCAAATATCGTATCAACACAACTATAAGCTATAGATTAGTAATCATCGAATATAAAGCTTGGAAATTGAGATTTGAAATTCAAATTGCATACCTCTTATTATTGATTATGGTATCCGCAAGTCAAATGGGCTAAAACCAAAAAAATATATATATATTATTTTCTTCTCTATGACAATGGTGCGCCCAACAAGTAAGTAACCCCTTGATTGCCAAACCGTTATTGGGCTTGTCATTAATAGGAATGTCCTGAATCCTACTGAGGCGTAGAAACTCTGTGGCATCAATTCACTAGGATCCCATCTATGTATCAGGCTTTAAAGGTGAACCCAGGCGATATAAATACATATATTTTTAAGGATTTTGAAGAATATATATACATATAGCACAGTATTTACCAAATTATAAACTGAAACATGCAATATAATTTTACAAATAAAAGATATTTATTGGTCACGTTTTTTTTTCTTATTAACAAACTATTTATTAATATATTTATATGATTTTTTTTTGTGTGTATAATCTTAAAATTTTAAAATGAGGATCATATGTGGATATTATGTGTCCATTACATACTTAGCTACTGGCCAATAACTTAAAAAGAGGGCTTTGCCTCTACTAAAAGCTGATTCGGGATTGGAGGGTAAGAAAATTGGGAAAAAAATAAGTTATTATTCTTTTTAACATTTATTTTTGCCGTTAGTCTTGAAAATTAATGTTGATGGGCCAGGATGCCTGGTTTGGCAGGCTACGGCGGCGGTGGGAACGAGCGTTTTACTTCGAGTAGATTTGGTAAGTGTAATTATCTTTTAAGGGTGACGAGTTTTCGTTCTTTCGCTATTTCTTTGTTGGCTTTTAATTTTCTCTTTTTTATTTTTTTCACTCTAGCCATAAAAATAAAAATAAGATAAAAAGCATTTATTTTTGCTTTCACACGTCAGCATACGGGGACGCCGTACGATTAGGGGGAAAAAAAAAAAAAAAAAGGCGGTGCGGACACACGTCTGGCTGTTTTTCGGGTTTCCCACACACTACTCGGCAAAAATTAGAACAAATTTCAAGTGTATTGGGTCCGCTATTTTAGACGAAGCAAAGCAGAAACTTAACGCGTCAACCAATAATCACATGCCACCTACTACCATTTAATTATTCTAAACTCACGTTAACCATTGTTTTCAGAACCTAACTTAAAAAAGAAAAACCATAAAATGAGAGAGAGAGAGGGAGAGACAGAATGTCTAGATTCTCTTCTCGCCGTCTCTCTCTCTCTCTCTCTCTCTCTCACTCACCCTTTGTCTCTTGCCGCAAATTCTTGCTTTCTTTCTCCCTTAGCTCATCTTCCCTATTTTCCCATGTTAACTTGCGTATCTGGTATCCCTCAGCCTCAATCATGAAGAGGAAACAAAATTTATGAGACAAAAGAACCCAAAAAAAAAAAAAAAAACATGGTTTCATTTGGCTGCTGGCGTTTGACTAGTCAGACCCAATCCTCCTGCCTGCCCTAGAATTGGATGACAACCATTATATTCGATTCCCATGTATTATTTCTGTTGTACCCAGTTAAATAATAATAATAATTATTATTATTATTATTATTATTATTATTATTATTGATTCACCTTAACTTGTCCACATAGCCACGGACCATGTTGCATCTATAAACAAATATTAATTGATTATTTTTCTTGAAAAAAATTGAAACTTAGAAATAGGATTGTCCCTGTTTCATTTGTTAAACCTATATTTAGCGATCAAGATCGCCTAGAGATTTGTGTTTGAGCAGTTTGAAAAATAGTTCTTCAAAGTTTCCTGCAAACTTTTATACATTATACTGCCTCTTTTCTCATTTTGAAGGAATTTTTTCAAAATTAAGAAAAAAAAAAAAAAAAGAGAAGCCAAATTCTAGAACCAGCTCTATCTCAAAACAAAGAGCAATTCCCCTTTTTTTTCATCTTTACTCATGTAGCTGTTAAGAAGTCTAATATTTAACAGCTGTCACTGATCCGTTCATGCACACCACATGAAACATTTTGAAGCAAATCTTGTAGCCACAATCGAGCCATGACCCAACTTATCAATTCATGTCTTTGCACTCCTTCCCTTTCTGAATCTTTCCTTCTCCACTCGTAGCAACCTTTTTCCCTGATCACCCTCACGTAGATCCTCTAGACATTTTCTAAGCCCACCATCACAGACACTTCAATGCTCCTCTGCATCAAAATTAAACAGTTGCTGTATAGCCCAACTTCCTGTATCTTTTTAATTTTTTTTTTTTAAATTTTTTATAGCTACACTTCACGTGGACTGTTCAGCTTCCTCCTTTTGGTATCTGGGGTATTTTGTGAAGAATTTGTACATGACCCAACAGTTGTGTCATCACTTTTATAGCTCAAGCATGCAGCATCCAACACCCCAATTGGACTCTGGGGCGCAGATAGGAGTGAAGCACTTCTTGCACTTTTAGCAGAATCATTAATCAATGAAAAATCATGAACTAATTGAACACACTTCGGTACCCTCTCCTGCAAAAATCAAAATCAAAATATCATAAAAAAGAGACTGCAATAAGAAATGCCTCATTTGACCATGCACCTAACAAATTCATCTATTTCTGCAAGTAATCAAACTCAAAACCAAAATTCATGGATAAACCCAAAATTCTTTTATCTATTTATGCCTCAAGGTCATTGAAGCAAAGGGTAGAACCAAAATTCAAGGATGTGCCATCCTTTGGCTTTGGACCACCTAGTGACCAACATTACCTGTATGACAAGATGAGAGATTGCAGAGAGCGCTTGCTCAGGGTCCACCGCTTTGGCCTCCCCCACAACAGCAATGGCCACTGCCGCTGCAATTTCAGAGGGCCTATATTCCAAGAAGTCAATCCCTGCATTGAATTTCCACCAACCAAAAACATCAGACACCCTCCCTCAATTTTCTCCATCAAAACTGTTACAACTATGGAAAGAAATTGTTGTAGACGTAATAAAGTGCAAATAAAATATGGGTTAGGGACATAGAGTGAAGGACCTTTAATTGTGCTTAATATGAGCTGGACCGATTGCGAGACAAATGATCTAGTTGGGGTTTCACCATTATTGATCTTGTCAAGGAAATGATCTATGAAGGAGAAAGGGGTAATTGCTTGCATTCTCCAACGCAAGGTGCTGAGTACGAGAAGCTCCATTCTCTGTACGGTTCTTGCTTCAAACACAAACTTTGATTCACCAAACTGTTAACACCATGCCCATTAGAACTTTTAGATTAAAATCAAGACAAACCAAGTCAAGCAAATAGAACATTCTAATGGATTTTCACCTGCAGATCTAGAGATAGTGGAACTTCAGTCTCCTCCATTTTAGCCGCAAGAGACAAGCATGCCACGGCCAATAGCTGCATCATCCAAGCTTTACCATTCTGCAGATCACGTACAGCAATAAGATATGTTTAGGAGCCACCAGAATTCGTTTGTGCTACAATTAGTGAACACAGACAAAGTTTTGCAAGAAAGATCGCAAGCAAATATGGACGTATGACTGAATTTTCAACTTACAGGTAATTCATAGGCGGAGAGAAACCTATCCAAGTAGTTTATTGATAGATATGCACAAAGTGGTCCAAATCCAAAATGCGCATGAGCCTGTTGAACCAGTAGAAGGCTATGAGCACTGATCATAAGCCAAACTAAACAGAGGAAAGGAATTAACAAAATAGTTGAATGGAACAGACAGGAAAAGTCCCTTATAGCCAATGAACTTTGACATGGGAGTTATCAAAAGAGGGAAACAGAAACAATATAAAAATATACACAAAAAAAAAAAAGGCATCTTCGCAAGAGAAAAGAACGCATCAAGATTCAATTAGGAAATAGCACGGGCCCAGATAAAAGGGGGAAAAAGAGAAGAGGGAATCCACCAAGCCCATTTCAGATTGAGCAGAGAAAATCCAACAAATAAAACAAAAAACAACCAACCTCTGAAATCATCATACGCTGCCACGGTACTTACAATAATGCCAACATCAAGAAGGCGCAAAAAATATAATCAGAAATAGCACACAGGTTGAATATCAATCACAATAAAGAGACACTCCATATCACTCTTCAGAAATCGGGCACCGCGACTCCATTAGACCATCAAAATATCGATAAGAAACCCTGGAAGATTTCCCCTTTTAAACAAAATGTGCTGCATGATTGTTTCACATTGACAACCAAACAAAAAATCACGCTTTTGATAAACTAATTGGACAGAACTTTTACAGGTGAGCCTTATTCCGACCATTAAGACCATTTTTGAGAGAAATATGTGCATGTCAGTCATCCATTCTTACACAAAACAGTAGGGAAAAAGGAATAAAAACTTAACATCGGTTAGAAGTGTCAGATGAAACATTGTCTAAAAAACAAAACCCACCTTCCCAATCCAATCAACAGCCTCTTTTCTAGCTTCCAAGTTCGAATCCCCACTCCTCAGCCTCCTCAAATAATCAACACCAGGCAAATGCTGACACTCTTTCTCAACCATCACAGCCAAACACTCCTCACTCTGCATAGGGAGACCGGGATCTCCACCATCAAAGGCCCTGTTTTGATTGCGTGGGATTTGACGATTCCCATGATGCCACGTGGCCTCAAACTCCACCGCCACGGCATCATAGTAATCGTTATCATCGAGAATGCTATCGTTGTCCTCAGCGCAGAGCAGGCTTGAAACCGCAAAGTCAAAACTGGGTGCCATTAGAAAGAAAAACAAAACCTCTCCACCGAACAAAAAAAAGAAACACAATCTTTCTCTCTTTTTGGTAATGTATTTAAGTTGTAGACTTTGTTGCCAACAGGAAATGAAGGCAAAAGAACAGATTTTTGAGTCCGTGTAGACTAAGATTTTGGATGTTTGGAACGAAAGAACAGATCTTTCTTCTTTCTTTTTTTTTTGGTATCAAATAATTGAAGAACAAGGAATTAATGCTCTTTTTTTATAAGATACATAAGAACAAAAAAACTATCGATTCAACCTCTCTCTCTCTCGCTCTCTCCCTATCTCTCTCTTGTGTCTCAGTATCACTCTCACTTGGGCTGAAAAGACTGCTGTGAGCAGGGTTTATGAAGAAGAACATGAGTGGCGCCTTTTAGGGTAAAAGGCGCACACAGAGAGAGAGAGAGAGAGAGAGGGCGAGAGAGAGAGAGAGAGAGAGAGGCTCACGCGGACATGGGAGTGGCAGAGTCGGAAATAATCAGTGTAATAATTTTAGAGGAAAGGGCAATCACAGGATTTTAGTAGAGAGGTGAGAGAGCCAGGGCAGGTCATGTTCTGTACAAGGAAAAGGATGCGACCGAAGATGTTGGGACGCGCTCGTGGAAAACAACGTCTGGCAAATTCTACTGTAATTAGTAACTTCCTTAGCCCACTAATGCCCACGTTTTCGCTTTCCTTACAAGCCCTGTTTATGCTTCTCATTTCCATAAGAAGGAAGGGAAGATCAAATACAATTAAATATTTTTAATTAATTCAGTGGGTAAAAGTAAATTTAATTTTATATAATTTAGATACACGTATTCAAATTCATATATTTTTAAACGCATTCTATATTTTAAGGAAAAAAAAATGGTAATAATTCGTCGTAAGAGTTTACAAACAATCCTCTTTTTTTCTTTTTTTTTTTCCGTATCTTTTTTTTTTTTTCTGAATGACAAAACAGTGACTAGCTTTTGTCTCGCCGAAAAGGAATAAGTCAAATCAACAACTTTTTTTTTTTTTTTAAATTTTTATATAGACTGGGAACGTTATTTGTATTAAAAATTGTAATGAAAAATCCTTACAAAATATCTCGTGCAATGAATCAGATTATTAGATATTAGATACACTTATGCCATGCATTACAATATAGCAAAAAAAAAAAAAAAGTACTTATTTTTATCAATAGTTTAATGATTTGTACGTACGATTTATTTGTGCATAAAAATTTCACACTGAGAGACGGCATACGCATACGATGCTGGGAACCTCGCGTCCTTTCTTGGATGGTATTTTTCTTTAAAATTGGAAAATTTAAGAGACGTATACATATACAGTATTGGAAACCTCATGCTTTTATTGCCCCTTTCTTCTTCTTTAGTATTTTTTTTTTCTTTGAAATTGGTAAGTTTTTATACACAATGTTGCATTTTATAATATGTTGTTATTCATTAATACAAGACAAATTAACTTCTCGTTGGTGCACACATAATCGAACGGCTGACTTTCCTTAGATG
>JAFFZT010000159.1:0-33123 GCA_019804595.1 Bruguiera parviflora | reverse complement strand
CACCTTGCTCTACGGACACTTAGTTTTAAACATTTTGGACCGGAAAGTACGAAAATTATAGTTAAGACAAAACTTTTGGATTAAAATACACCATTAAAGTATAATATTGAGACAATCTTTTCCGTTATTTGTGTTTATTTTTTCAAACATAATAAAAAAAAAAACTAGTGAAATTTTTTGTTTATTAAAAGAATTATTAAATTATACAATAAAATGATTATTTTTAATTCTCATAAATTTTATATTTACGTCTTAAATTAAAATTTAAAATTTTAAAAATAAAAATTTAAATTCTTTAGGTGGCAGCACCTCTTAAAGGACAAAAATTTAATACAATTTGACAAACAATGCCGATGCCGTGGAACAGGGTAGGGCTAAGCAAGGCCCAAGGATGTTGGCTGCCAACGATTAATTAAATGAATTGCAACGGTGACACTAGAGTGGTTATAAGTTTAGACATTTATTTTTGAAATATTATCTTCAAATCTATAAAGAGAGAGCGGCGGGCAGACAGCCCAAAGACGTGGAAGTGAGTCTATAAGGCAATCTAACTGGCTTACAAGACCTGTTCACTTACTGAACAGTGTTCAATATTATCTTGTGATTCATCATTGGACCGTGCCAAACGAAATGCTTTTTTTTTTTTTTTTTTTTTTTTGTTGTTTAATCGTAATTGCAAAGTAGACTTACGAGAGGCAACCACCCCATGTGGAAAATAAATATGAAAAATCGGGTTGAGAATATTTGAGAAAATAAGAAATGTTTATGATATGGATGTGGACAAGACAACAACAAATAGCAACGAGCATTGAATCCCCATTGCCCCAATTATTTATGTACGTCGCCGCCAAAAGAAAGTTGAGAGATCCAAATAATTTTGTATCTTAAAGGCTCAAAATGGGCTCAGATGATGGCTTTCACAAATTTGTGCCCACCGATATCTCGGTTGGTCACTTAGCTTTGTTTGGCAATTGAGGCATATGCGCGCAAAAGCCAGGGCCACGAATTCTCCATTTTGATCGACCACATACTTTTTTTTTTTTCTTTTATATATATATATATATATATAAACTATGAAAATGTTAAGAGAATTTAGATCAAAATTAAATTCTCGTATATCACTTATTTAAGGGAGAGACTTATTCTCTTGTAATTTGTAATTTATTTTATCGTTCTTCCACACTCTTATCAGATAACTCGGACTGGGATGATGCGCCGAGCAATATTCTCGAAGAAGTGAACTTCTTTTCTAACCCAAACCAGAACAATGTAATCGGAGAAGTGGACGTGCAAGCAAAATCCATCAAAATCTCAAACCAGCTCATCATTTTAACTGCCCCACCTGAGATTGGTGGAAGAGAAGCACTCCATGCGACAAAATTCCTGCTCTTTGGATCTGTAATATTTAAAAAAAGAAAAGAAAAGAAAAGAAAAGAAAAATCATGGGGTCAAGTTCATCGTTGAGTTAATTAGCATTCTTCTGTTCTGTTTCCCTTTTTTTTTTTATAAAAATTTTCAGGGTTTGGTTGTTTATTAGAGTTCGTCTCAAGATTTAATTAAACTCATGATAATACCTCTCAATAAATATTTTTAACTTGCAACGTATGAGTTCAAACCTAATGACAATAAATAATGGTTGAGTTTGGATGCACATAGGAGACAAGATTTAGGTGAGGAAACAGCATGACCCAATCCATGTCCCAGTAGCGTGGTGCATGTGCGGATCATTTATTTTATTTTTTTATTTAGCTTTGCTTTTTTCTTTTTCTTCTTCTTTTTTTTTTAATCATATCGTGGCTTTTGATTATGTTTCTTTTTGGATTTTGTGGCAATCTCCATAAAATCATTGTGTCTTGATTTCCCATAAATTTTTTCTTCAAACAAGTTACTCTAATTAGAGTACAACTTGACTGTTGCACGAATTTGAGACTTTTTTTTTTTTTTTTTGTCAAATTTTATTTAAACTCCAAAATCAGACGGAAAAAGTTTTTCGAGGTTTCATAATTTTGGTGGGTAATGGCCAAACATATATATAAATATATAAAACAAGTTGGCATTGTGCCCATTTTTGTTAGACACAATTTTTTTTTTTTGTTTTTTTTTTTGTGAACAATGTTGACACAAATATTCTTCAGTTTTTGTTGTAAATTTTTCATTGAGGACAGTGCCTCGGTCCAAAAACCAAAGTTTTGGAATTCACTACCTTCACCTTGAGCTTCTGTAAAATTGAATCCAGCAGCTCAAGTGCTCAATAACTTGGGAGTGAATTCGCATGAATCTGTGGTCTCCTATTATAAAGAGCAATTTAGTGTAGGAGGGAAGGGACTGTTTTATAATATTAAAATTTAATTATAATTTTATAAATTTAAAAACTATAAAAACCCAATTGACTGTTTTATAATAACATATTAAAGTGCAAAATTACATTTTATTGACACAAAAACCACACAAAAAAAAAAAAAAAACGCAACCATTCCCACGGTCAAAGAACTCGTGGCCTACTACTCACACCCCAAAACACTAAACGGAGGCATGCTCTTTGTATAATTTTGATCGTCAAGTCTTCAATCACTCATTCTTTAAATTTTATATTCTCATGTTTTAAATATGAGAAATTAATGTTTTGTTCAAGTGCCCCCAATTTCTATATCTTGGATATCGCATTGTTCGTTAGACAAGTTTGAGAAAATAACAAATTCGTAAAGGATCATTTTATCACCATTGAATATAATTTAAACTACAAAGTTAACCAAATTAATTTAAAATTATTAATAACAATTTAATTATTTTTATTTTTTTATTTAAGTTTGTTACAATGTCGTGAAGTTTTGAAATCACTTTAATAATAATTTAATTTAAATATAAGAATCAAATCCATTTACTCGTACCCCCACTACGTGTGGCTCACAAAACTTTCCTTTTCGTTGTAGTTTTTGAACGAAAGAAGTAGAAGCAAGATGGCATTAATTTTTCTTGGGGGTTGCGTAAACCGCAGGCAATAGGCAAAACATTATATAATTTTTATCTTTTTTTTTTCCCCCTTTTATTCGGCTTATTTTCTCCC
Organism: Bruguiera parviflora; assembly: GCA_019804595.1. Lineage (NCBI taxonomy): Eukaryota > Viridiplantae > Streptophyta > Magnoliopsida > Malpighiales > Rhizophoraceae > Bruguiera > Bruguiera parviflora. The sequence goes on along the minus strand of JAFFZT010000159.1, from coordinate 30,059 downwards.
CCTTAATATTGTAACGAGAATGACTTACCAACTGGCAATCTTTCGTCGATCTCTTAGTATTTGGTGCACGTTTGTAAATCTGGTCTGACCACCCAATCCACTGAGGCTTTTTTTTTTTTTTTTTTTTGGTGGTGGTTTATCTAAACCCAATGATTCTAGGATTAGGGGAATTCCTGAATACAATTCAATTTTATAACGTAAATTCCTATTTCCCTATTGATTTAAAAATAAAATAATATTTTATATGCTCTCGTTAGGTATTAAGATCTTCAAATTGATGAAGAAATTTTTTCAATTGATCGGATCAAGAAATTGGATTTACGTGGTGCATAAGTAAATAAAAAAAAAAAAAAAGGGGAATCAATTCCCTTTGAATTTTGTGTCTACTTGTTACAAGGGAAAAGTAAAAAACAGGGACGAGAGACTCCAACGACCAACCTCCCTCCAGACAACAACCGCAAACTAACTACCCACTCTCTCTAGGTATTAAAAGTTGAACAAACCTGAATCCAATGTCCAAACTACCCCTAGATATTTATATGGATAATAATAATAATAAAGAATAATAAATAAGAATACAAATATTAACGAATTAATTTTAATTTTAATTTTAATTTATAAATATTTTTAATGTAATTCTTTTTATTTATATTTATAATAATAATAATAATAACTGTCCGCTTGACGCCGTCACCCGCTCCACCTCTCTGCTTCGCTATCTCTAAAATCACGACTCTGATTTATTTTTGTGTTTCTCTCTAAACTCGTTACGCACAACAAACGACACAAGAAGAAGCCCCATAAGCACACGGCTGTCTCTCTCTCTCTCTCTCTCTCTCTCGCTCGCACTCTCCTTTTCTTTTCTGTCTCTGTGTTTTGGTCATTTAGCATGGATACGAGCGCAGAGAATCAGAGCTCGTCGTCCGAGGCCGACACGCCGCGACGAGGAGGAGAAGGAGCGTCGTCCGCCGTCCGCCGTGCGCTTCGCCTGATCCAATCCCATGACCTCGACTCCAAGTTGGAAGCCGCCCGGGAAATCCGGCGCCTCACCAAAAACTCGCAGAGGTGTCGGCGGCAGCTGGCCGAAGCCGTTGAGCCGCTTGTCTCTATGCTCCGGGACCACGGCCCGCCCGAGTCCCACGAGTCGGCTTTGCTCGCGCTTCTCAATCTCGCTGTCCAAGACGAGAAGTATGCACTCTCTCTCTCTCTCCCTCTCTCTCTCTATCTTCAAACTTTTGATATGGGAATTTGGGATTTGCTTCTACGTTCGGTTCGTTGTTGTTGTTGTTTTGTTTTTGTTTTTCATTTGCGACTAATTAATATTAATTAATAGGATTAATCAAAATCATAAAAACCCAATTGATGATTCATTTACTTGTGTATCTATGAATTTTTCGAGGTTGATTTTGTATTTGCAAAGTAATTGGTTTTGTGTAAAACTATTGATGGAACTTGTGAGCAACTAACTATCTTTGCTTTTTCCACAAATTTTGATTATGTTTATCTGTCTATTTTATCCATGTTGAAAATTTGTACTTTCCAGTATTTTGTAGTTCTATGCATATGATACATATTTAAGCTTTTTTCTTTTTGTTTTCCTGGAGGGTGGCGCGGCTCAGTTGAGAGAATTGGTTTTTTAATGGCCTGATGGTGTTCACTGTTGGGTAATATTCGGAATGATTTTTTTCTATTATTATTATTTGAATTAAAATTTTATGAAGTCCAATTTGAAGCTTTGCTACTGGGTCATGCGATTGTAGGAAAATTTGCTCGGTGATCGGTACCATTTTTGTCCTTTGGGAATTGGGAGTTGAAAGTTTTTATTGGACCTGGGTGTTTGAGTTCTGAGGATTTTGAAGATGATTCTTCTTTGCTTGAAAGTCCTTTTCAAAGACTAACAATTTTTCTCATATTCCTCAAATTTGGTTAATCCAATTCAATCCAATCCCTGTCTTACACCTCGAGAATCTATTCTTTATTCCCCCACCTGCCCCTTCTATCTCTATCTTTCAGTTTCTAGTCTGTAGATCTGTTTGCTTTTTTCTTTTGCATCTTATTGGTTTGCTTTCATTATATCTTTTGACTACTTGATCAATGAAAAAGGAGGGACAAGAGAGGGGATCCTAAGTATTCCTTTATGGGAATTTGTCAATTTTGCTTCGTTGGAAATTGGCAATTGGTCCTTCTGTCATCTTCCATTTTCTGTTAAGCCACACAAAGTACCGTCTGTTGACCAAAAAAAAAAAAAAACAGACAAAGTACCTTATGGTCAGTGAGTTGACCATTGTGCACTAAGAAGATGAAATCCATTGAAGAGTAGATGAGTTATTTTATATTTTCAGTTGATCTTCATTGGATCAGGTGGGGCTGTAATTAGCAACATGGGAAAATGAATGAAAGAAAGCTGCTGATTTTGAGTTTTCTTCATTGAATCAGATAAATGGTTGCGTGGGTGTGATAATGTGGAATCTATTTTATTAAAATGTGTCGGTGGGTTTCTGAGTCATGGATTTGGTGCCCCTTTACAAAGAGCCAGATGCTTTTATGGTTGAAGGCAATATGATTGGAGACTGGTTGCTGTTCTTTGGCTCACATGTTTTCATCTTTCCCTTTTCTATCTCTCTTCACTTTTTTCCATTGTCTTCCCTTTGAAGTATGGTAAGGGTAAAGAGAGATATAGAATCAATTTTTCTCTCTTATTTTAATGGACCCTGTTCTGTAGATGTGTTAATCTTTAATCTTTATTGGTGGAAAGTGCTAAGATGTTAACTTTTACTTTCAACATATTGTTTCAATGGAAAATTTGTTGCAAACATCAGCTCAGTTCTAATTCAAGTGGTGAGTAATGATTGAATCAGCTGAAAACATATACTTAAAATTGCTTATGCTTCAGTGGGAGACTTGTACTTCCTTGTTAATTCATTCTGGCTGATTGCCCATATTAACAAGCTTGGATCCTGCAATTGTTTGTAGGATTGCTTTAAGTAGGATATTGTATTCTAACTCCCACCGATTCTTATGCAGATGAGTTGATGCAAGCAGATCCTCCGAAAGTGCATATCTGTTTAATAGATGAAAAATACAATCAAACTAGGATGGGGTTTAATGGCCAAATGATATCGGAAAGCCTTTTTCTGCAAAATGAGTTTGAAATGGTGAAAATTTTGGTTCGATGCATTTATATGATTGGATTTTTAACTTTGTCGTAAGCATGTAGTAGATATATCAGTTTTAGCTGATCATTACACTGCATATTTGATTTTGCATGGAGAGCAGTTCAAATTCATGGTGACTTTAGAAGGCATGATGTGGTGATTTGAAGTTAGTAGTGGCAAGGTATTCATGGCTTCTGAGTTCTGAACCAAATTTTAAGGCAGCTGAAATTTGTCTGATTTTCATGAAGTCTTAACTGTCTCTTTGACTTCCATCTGATATTTCTCTCCATGTAATTTCTCTGTTGTATTAGCTAAGCTTGTAACTTTTTACTGTAGATCAGAAAAATCTTGGCTTGTAATTTTAGAATTGAAGTTTTATTGGTCATTTTGTGTTTCTTTTGATCAAAATTTTATAATTCATTCTTATTTTGCAGGAATAAAGTAAGGATTGTGGAAGCTGGAGCCTTAGAACCAATACTTAGCTTCCTCCAGTCGCATAATTTAGATTTACAGGGTTATGCAACAGCAGCTTTGCTTACTCTATCTGCTTCTGCCATTAACAAGTCAGTCATTAGTGCCTCTGGTGCCATCCCTTTTCTGATGGAAATCCTTGGACATGGAAGTCCACAGGCAAAAGTTGATGCTGTGATGGCTCTCTCTAATCTTTCAACATATGCAGATAATCTCAAAGTCATTCGTGAAATGAATCCAATCCCTTCTGCCGTTAGTTTACTGAAGACATGTAAAAAATCTTCAAAAACTGCCGAAAAATGTTGTTCACTCATAGAGTCTTTAGTGGATTTTGAAGATGTTAGAACTGCATTGATAGCTGAAGAAGGTGGAGTTCTCTCCGTTGTTGAAATACTGGAAAATGGGTCTCTCCAAAGCCGAGAACATGCTGTTGGGGTGCTGCTGACCATGTGCCAGAGTGATAGATCTAAATACAGGGAACCAATTCTCGGAGAAGGTGTAATTCCTGGACTTCTTGAGCTCACAGTTCAAGGAACACCCAAGTCTCAGTCAAAAGCACAGATGTTATTGAGATTGCTTAGAGACAATCCATATCCAAGATCTGAGCTTGAGCCAGACACACTAGAAAATATTATGTGCAGTATAATTTCCCAGATAGACGGAGATGATCAATCTGGTAAAGCTAGGAAGATGCTTTCTGAGATGGTGCAGGTTAGCATGGAACAAAGCTTAAGTCATCTGCAGCGAAGGGCCCTTGTATGCACCCCCAGTGAGCTGCCTATTAGTAGTTGTACTTCTGAAGTATCTTCAAAATGATTGTTTTGGCAATCACTTTTGCCCTTGTATTTTCTTTTCTCATGTGGGGCTTGTGAGAAAAGTTTTCTTTTGTACAAAGAAAAAGAAAATACAGTATAGTATAAGGAAGAATGCCAGTCCAGGCTGATGTGTTGGTGTCGGGTGACTGGTAAAAATCAAATAAATCTGGCAGTTGTGTGAAGTTTCTTTTTTTTTTATTATTTTTTTGCTACATCAGAAAATTGGCGGTTGTATGAGTCTAGAATTATAACTATTTTAGTTTCAAAATCAAAAGGAAAAGGTTGTTTGGAGGGGGTTATAAAGTAACTGTTGTACCAAATCTTTAATTCCGCAGTTGTATGCATTGATCCACAGTTAATTCCTTGTGTTCCTAACTCGCCAGTTTCCTTTTTCATGCCTCTTAATTATTGCCAGCGGAGTGGGGCAGCTGCTTATTCAACATTGATGGCCTTGGCCTTAAACCCATTAATCTTTGATTCTTTATCTTGAGTTTGGTAGCCGGTAGACTGATCTATGATTCCATTAAGTCCAAAATTTCCTCATCTCTGACTCTTAGGCTTCCAAAACATCCTCATCTCGATTCCTAGGTTGTTTTAAGAATTACTTTGAAATCCTTTGTAGTATGGTTCCTTAAGATGTTAGGTAGAATAGGTAGAATAAATTGGAAGGAACGAATGATGAGTCTACCATAAAAAGGGTTGAAAAGTTTTATCTCTACCTAACAATGCGGCTTGGTATTAGAGAGACATGCGGTGTATAGTCTTTTTCATTTCTGGTCTGCTGACCAAACTTTTGTCGGTGCCATATTACTATATGGCGAAACTTGAAATCAGGCAATTGATGGCGTTTAATTGGCAATTAATTTCCCTGGTCTTCCGTTAGTTGTCAAACTGCAGCAGCCTCTCAAAAAGAATCGTTTCCAATCTCGCACTAGCAAGTCCAGCTTTCGTGATCCTTGAATCTCATTTGCTGCTAAATGAAGGGTACTAAATAGACCCTATTCTATTCACCATTGCCCTCCCCCGCCCTTTACCATATTATTGCTAAATGGACAAAAATCCTGTGGCCCATTTCTTATCGCACTTAAAAGCCTAGCCGAAATTATTAGATACCAATATCTTATTTCTTTTCTGGGGTCAGTGTTCCAATTCTTCGAAGTTAATCACATTTGTAGCTTTCAACTTTATTTTTGTTCCAATGAATTTCTTTCCTAACAGGGTTTCATCTCCAATTGGGCGGCAGAAGGAATGATTGCTTGCCAAGATGTATTAAAGCTCATAATTGTTATTCCATTACTTTTTCCTTTTTTTTTTTTGGTTGATAACTTCGCAACAAATCCCCGTCCAATAAAATTTCCTTTTGTTTCTTTTTTATGTTCTTTGTTCAAGAAGTATAGGCCATTAGCAATGCGAGTCCCCACTAAAGGATTTCCAATGTACGGTCAAATTTTCTATTCGGATCGAGTTGTTTTAGCGATTTTAGCTTGAATTGAGTTGATTTGATCAGGTTGGACAATTTGAGCGGCTAAGGTATGTGCAGGATTGGCTTTTTTTGTAAGTATTGGGGCTTGGGGGTTGAGTTTATAGTTGGCAGGATATTACCATTTAGGTGTGAAAGTGATGAATGGCAATGAGTTGATTGAGACGATGGCGTTTTGCTTAGAGCCAGAGAGGGCTATGTGTTGAAACCCAAAGCAACGTGTCGCCAACATGGATTTCGAAAAGTTTTTAACCTAAAAAGGTAACATCCACGTCAGATGAGGGGTTTCTTGAAGTTCGCGCTCCTTATTAGTGCTTTATTGTCAAGATTTTAAGTTACGAATAATGACGTCCTTCCCGAATGAATTTTCAGATATTTTATGCTAAATACATTATAAAAATAAATTTACAAGATTTAAATTTAATTATGAAATGAAAAATTTATTATAAATATCATAATATAATTTAAATATATTAAAACTCTCATAAAAATAAAATTATAAACAAAAATTGCAATAGAAAATCAGCCAAATAATCATAATAATAATGCAAAATGATGACGATAATTATAACAAAGATAATAATAATAATAATTTATATTAATAATTATAAATAAATATTTAAAATGAAAAATATTTAGGAATAATAATTTTTATTAATTAATAATTTAAATATTTTATAATTTTTACTATATATTTTATACTGTTAATATATTATTTTCTATTATTATTCTTGAAAAAATAAAGATTATAGTAATAAATATTTATTATTATTATTATTATCATGTATGTTTTTTAATTTTTTTATTTATAAAATTTTATTTGTTGTACTTAATAAAAAATATTTTATTATTTGACTATATTTATATTTTTCAAATATATAAATCATAAAATATAATTTAATTTATAAAGAGGAAATGGACGCAAATAAAAATGAGATTAATTAAAAGAGGAATAGAATTGTAATTAAAATTCTATTTTTACAAGAAACAGAATGCATATAAGATTTTTTTTTTTCATGTAATACTAAAAGTAAAAATCACTCATTATTTTTTCTTATTCCAATAAAAAAAATGGTGAATCGAGTTTTTAAAAATAAAAGAGACTCTTTCCAAATGTGCAAATCCACTTTATACCTTTAATCAGAATTTATATATAAAAAAAATGATACAAAATATATTTTTATTTTTGGTTATTTTTAATTTTATTTTTTTATATTAAATGATTCTAACTAATGTTCAAATTCAAAATTTTTAACTTTACAGAAAACTTCAGTATCAGATTAATTGTTTTTATTTTCTTGATGGGAAAATAAGCCAAGCATAGCCCTATTATAATATGATTTTCCTTAATAGCAAAGTGCTAATTTTACTGGAATTTGAATATGATAGATATTTGGGTTTTTAGCCACTTAGATTGTCGTGGGGCATAACCTCAATTGGAAACAAAATTGATTATTAAAACATTAATCCTTATAGATATATATATATATATATATCCCTTTTGGCGGTGTGCGGTGCTTATTCTGGCTTGGTTTGATTGTTGCAAGGTTCAAGAGTCCAACACTTTCTAGGCAGTTGCCAAAAATCTCTCGTAAAAATCGTGTAGTGGGGGATTCATATCCCAACGGACCCAAAATCCTCAGCTAACTAAACCTATTCTATCCAGATGGCTATAATTTTCACTCTTGATCATCTTTAATTCTCTGCACTACCTTATCTCCAATCAACAAAACAATGGCTACAGAAGTGGAAGAGATTTCAAAGATGGAAGAAGGCGTTAAGTCCCCTGAGTACGAGTCCGAAGACGATGAAAATTGCAGCTTTTGCACATCGCCAGCGGTGGTATCCATCGCACAAAAGGTCAGTAACCTACAAGCCTCCATTTGTTCTTATTTTGACGTGTGTTTCTTTTCCCATTTTCTCTTTCTCAGACGCGGGGTCTCGGGACGTAGGTTTTTTCTCTACTCCCTGTAACCTTCATTTTACTAGTAAATCTAGCACACCCAAATCAAATTTGTGCCTGAACAAGACCCCATGGTCCCATCTGTAATTTGTGTGGGACCGTGCTTTGCAGCTCAAATATCAATGGGATTTGGAATCAACTAAGCTAAATGAATTAATGATCAGTGCACTGTGCACCGAGCACTATATCAAGTCGAAGAATTGGGTTACTTACTGTATTAACAGTTAGTTTCTATATATTGATGTTGCATTGTTTTTAGTTAATTGCTGAGGCTATTGGCACGTACTTTGTGATATTTGCGGGATGTGGAGCTGTGGCTGTGAACAAGATATATGGGTCAGTCACGTTTCCAGGCATTTGTGTGACCTGGGGTCTGATTGTGATGGTCATGATTTATTCAGTTGGACATATTTCTGGTGCCCATTTCAATCCAGCAGTCACCATCACTTTCTTCCTTTTGCGCGGCTTTCCATTATGGCAGGTGAAGCTTCTAACCAAAGATTTCATAGACACCATTTAAACTAATATAAGAAAATTAAAACACCACCCCCCCTCCCCCCGGAAGAAAAAATTACGGTTGCATATGGCCACTATGCATATATTATGATTCTTGGGTCAGTCTATTATTTCATGTGGCTGTAGGTCCCCCTTTATATTGCAGCTCAGATGGTAGGAGCAATTCTTGCCAGTGGCACGCTAGCAATGGCACTCGAAGTAACTCCCAAAGCTTATTTTGGAACCATGCCAATTGGATCTAATGGACAGTCATTAGTACTAGAAATCATCATCACCTTCCTGTTGCTCTTCGTTATTTGCAGCGCTTCAACTGATAATAAGACAGTAAGTCATTCTAACACAGCCTCTTTCCACTTACCAGTGCTTATCTGTTGGTTTTACTCCTAACTTTTTTTTTTTTTTTTTAATCTTTCTCCTCTTGTATTTCAACAGGTAGGCAAACTAGCTGGAATTCTTGTTGGCATGACCATACTATTGAATGTCTTTGTAGCCGGGTACGTTTTTCAATGTTTATGTTTCTAATTAATATTATTATCGTAAAAGATTTTCATTTTTGAAGCACCATGAGTCGAAATTGTTAATGGACACAACAATTGGGGTTCTTCTTCTCTCACGCAAAATAGCTGAAAAGTGGTAAAGTTGCTAAATACTTGATGCTCGTTAGTTATGTGCTTCTCTCTACTTGTTTCTTTTTTGTTTGTTTGTTTTTTTTTTTTTTTTAATTTTTACTCTTGCTAGTTGAATTAGAGAAGGGAGATTTTATACTGACAACCATACTCTCTTTAAAGACATGGATAATTGCTATCACTAATTGGCCAAATATGTCTGTGAACATAAATGAACACAATTTTTATAATTCTTTGGTGCAGGCTGGTTTCAGGAGCTTCAATGAACCCCGCAAGGAGCCTTGGGCCTGCCATAGTTAAGCGTGAATACAGAGGAATATGGGTCTATATAGTTGGCCCAATTGTTGGGGCTGTGGCTGGAGGATTGGTGTCTAACATTATCAGACCCACAGACAAAGCCCTCGGGGAGTTAACCAAACGGGTCTCCTTCAAGAGAACGACCAAACAGTAATCCTTTGTTGGGTTAAACAGATAACTGACGCCTGACTCTTTGTGTTATCCACAGTTGCTTGTTCTTTTTTTTTTTTTCTTTTTGTCTTCCTATGTTTTTCTTTCTCTGCTTTATGGAATCTGCATGTAGTATTGCTTAGATTATTGAAATGCAACAAAGTTTGAACAACCTAAACTATCCCCACATCGATTGAGTTCTGCTAACAGTCTTTTTTTATTTTCTTTTTTTGGGGATAAGGAATTCTAATTAATATTATTAGCTTGGGACCCTTTTTGTTTTTGTTTTTTTTTTTTGTTCGGTACGTGGTCAACTAATTTCAATTGTGATGTGTGAATGAAGTAAAATAGTAATTGGTCGTACCTTCAGGAGAGTTAAACTTGCTCAAAAATTTTCTATCCTCGAATTGCTTCGTAAAATAGATAAACCAAACATTACATTAAAAAAATGTAGCGTTTCAAAAAAGAAATTACATGAACATGCTTTGTTTCTGTATTGATTGTGGAGTATGTCAATTATAATCTGCAAATCTTATTCATTTTGGGCATTTACCCATACTTAAGACGTCCATAGGATTGATGACTTCAACCCAAAGTAACAATTATTCTGCTATCGTTATTGTCTTTCCTTTCTTGACTTCAACCTAGTTTATAAACACACGTTCCTCCCTCCGTGAAAAATTTTGTTGCGCTATAAGTTTTCGTTTCTTTTTGATCCCATTCTTGAAAAAGGAATACAGTACCCCATCTCCATCTCCTCATGTTTGGTTGATTTTCAGTGGTTAGTCATGCAAGTTCAAATCTAAAAGCCAAACACATGACAGAAGCCCATATAATAGAACACATCTATTCCAGTCTTTTCTGAAAGCGTTCGAGTCAAACTTATAAATGTTAACGTTATATATAGCAATTAAGAATCACTACATTGTTCAACTTTCCTCATTATGATGACACTTTGAAGGATGTAATTAAACAAGCTAATGCACTTAAAATGAAATTAAAGAGCTATTATAACAGCCAGCAATATTCTATCTAACATTGATGTCTATATGTGTGTAACAACCAGGAACTAGAACGGAAATCTTTATGAATTATGATGGTAACAGAAATATAGGAAGCCCAAGGGGAAAGCGCTTTTTTTTTTTTTTTTCTGGGTACATCTTCGTGTAAGAGCTTCGATAATAGGAAACATGAAAATCAGAAAAAATCTCACTTAAAAAAAAAAATACTTCACACGAAGTATTTTTTGATGTTGCATAATTCCCGTGAAGGTAGGAAAGAGAGAATTACATATAGCACTGGCAAAGCCAATCCCATGTTGCATGTATGAAAGTAAAGCTTAATATTGGCTGCTGACGATTTGTTCGGCGAAGGAGCAGAAGTCGGAGTCCCTGGTACATTTGATGAAGGTGGTGCTGGTGCCGTCCCTTGTGGAGGTGCTGAAGGGGTATCGTTGCGGCCGGGTGGTGGAGGAAATTCCACGGCAGGAGTTGGCTCCGGTATGTTTGAGAATGGAGGTGGAGGCGGCGTATCATCGACGGGACTGGGTGGTGGAAATTGCAAGGACGGTGGTGAAGGTGGAGGAATGGCACTTGGTGGTGGATTGTTCCAGCAAGCCAGCCCAGGAACATTAGATGATTGTGATGCATGTGCGGCTATTGGCATTGGTTTGGCTATAAAAGACAAGTAAAACATGAAGAGAAGTAGGGCAGGGACTTGTTGGCTTAATGTTCTCATTCTGGCCGTGGTGATGCCTCTCAGGTTGTTTGGGGAAAAAAACTTTGTTAGGGTAACAAGGAGAAATGGGAGGGCTTTTATACATATAGGGCATGGGCCTTGTTTGATATTTCTAAGGTTTTGTCTTGGAGTCTTAATTTTTAATTAATAGGAAAGTTCAAAGGATGCAAGTAAATTCTCTTAACTGATATATCTATAGTTATTAAATTCAATCCGACTATCAACTCGCAGAGAAGACTACACACTGAGTTATCGGTTCAATCAATTGATCATTTTGTTGAACTAACGGGTCAATGGCATTAAGTATTTTATAATATATATATATATATATATATATATTATAATTTTATAAATTCTAAATGAACACAAACGTGCTCTTTTTTATAATTATAAGAAAAAAATTACATTTATTATTTATAATATAAAATATCAATATATATAGTGTGACATTATAAATAAAATATTTTTTTAACTAAGTTAGAAAATTAAATTTGATATTCTAAATTTTTTAGTTTTACATATAATTTTTATTAGTAACAATGGGGTGTTTCTTGTCGCTTCTTTGATCATTTAGTAATATGCCTTAGGGTAGCAAATTAGGATTGGGGTCCTATTCCTTTCAAATTCTTTAACCATTGGCTTAATAACAAGGGAGTCATTGACGAGATTGTAGAGGTATATATAAACTCGAAGGTTAAAGGGCAGCTAATTCTATTCTTAGCCAGCGACAAAGATTAGTCAAAGACCATCTCAAGGTATGGAATTTTAAGAAATGGCCTAATAAGTAGGGGAACTTATAGACAGTGACTAATAAAATTAAACATTTGACTTTGAAACAAGAGAAATACCCTTTGACAGATGAGGAAAGAACAAGTTGTGCAATTATATAATTATACTAGGATTGTTCAAAAAAAGAATAGTAATAATGATTTCAAAAATCTTGTTTTAGATGGTGGGTTAAGGGAGATAGCAATTCTAAACTCTTTCATACTCTTGCATCGAACAAAAGAGGAAAGAATTTGATTAATTGTGCCAATGTTAATGGAGCTATAAGGGAAGTTATCCTTAATCACTATGGGAAGCTATTTGGTATTTTAGTTCCACTTGTTATAGTATGGATAAGTTTTTTTTTTTTTTTTCGTCCTTTCCATAAATTGGACATAATAGATAATATGGTCCTTGAAAGTCTATTCTTGTTGATGGAGATGTGGGAGGTGATTAGAGACTATGATGGTAATAAAACATAATGTAAAGCCAAATTTCTTTCTAAAATTGGATAGTTGATTCCAATTAAATCTAGCCTAAGGTATTTTATATTTATTATATGTCATTATTTAGGGTGCCCAAATATACCGAGGATCGTATTAAATAAATATAATGTTCCTCTTTTTGGGGGGATAAGAATGGCTAGAGGAAAATTTATCATGTCAGATGGGATTTGATATGTTAGAGCAAATCATAAAAGGGATTGAGTATTGGTAAACTTGGAGATATTAATCAGTGCCTATTGACAAAATAGCTTTAAAACATGGAAAACCATAATTAGAAGAAAAGGGTAAAAATACTCAAGGCATGATATGGTGATTATCAGTATCACTTATAGGAATGGTCTATAAAAGGGCATTAAATGTCCTTATTTGGCAAGACATATGTTTTATGGGATAGCAGAATTAAAAATATTTAAATGTTATAAAATCTAATTTTCAATATGTAGTGGGAAATGGAGAAAAGGTGGATTTTTGGCATTATATCTAGGTAGGATGTGTCTCCCTTCGTAGTAGGTTCCTTCAACTTTTTGTTGTGGCTAGGAAAAAGATATGCACAATTAGCAACTTTGGATAATGGGTTAATGGAAAATTTCATGGCAATAAAATCTCTTTGATTGAGAATAAGATTAGTATAATGCATTCATCAAAACTATTCAAGGGTGATGTTTGTCATTAAGTGAATTGTATAAATTCATGTGGTAAAGAGAACAAAATGACTTGTTTATACTAAAATCATTTTGTGAATTAAAGGACAGTATCAGAAATAAGGCTTATGACAAAACTTGTTACATTTGGCGCAGGTTAACACCTCCTAAAGTGGAAATCTTTGGATGGCAATTGATGCTTCAATGACTACTAGTTAAGAAATGGTTATGTAGAATAATGGGTGATTCAGACAGGGATATAACTTGTACCATATGTTTGATGACAATCATTTGTTTCTTCATTGTAGTCCAATTTGGAAGGTATGGTGTCATTATCTATAATGGTGAGAAATAGTTTGGATTGCTTGGAAGACAATAAAGGGTTTTTGGGAAATATAGAGTGAGCTTGGTCAATGCTGTCAATTAAAAGACACATGGGTTATAGGTATTTTTGCAATTATATGATTAATTTGGTTAGTAAGAAATAAATGTATCTTTAAAGGGAAGTCTTTCCACGTTGAAAAGATGTACAACTTGATTTAAGTTAGATTACTATGGTAGGTAAGGGTAAAATGATCTTATTGTTACTATTTGATTAATGATTTTATGCCAAATATTGTAAGTGTTTTTCCTATCCAAAGGAAGTGTAATCATGATAGAGAACTGATATGGACTTATTGACAAGGGAAACATTCAAATTTAATACTAATGCATCAATGTTTGACTCTACTAGAATGGTAGGTATTAACTCCTAAGTTCTTTAATAAGAAAATGCAAGTATTTAGTGGCACTTTGTACCAATATTTGGTATAAAATTGACATAAGAAGAGTACGCCAAAGAAAATAAAGTGTAGGAGAAGTAAGTTAACATGTTATGACCTTAGAATCAAGCAAAAAGCATACTTAAGTCGTTGGTTATGACTTTGGAATCAAGCAGCGAGCATGCATAGGCAAAGTGGTAGTAGGCTGCAAGTTAGGAAAATTGGTTCACGGGCTGAGTGCTAGGCCAACATGGTGCCACATAGAATACATGTATGTATCAGGCATACATGTATGAGAGATTCGATGGTTGAAACAGTTTTCAAGCTGTCATGATCTTAAGTCCCACAAAAATAAGGAGATTGTAAGTGATATTTCCTAAAAATGTGAGCAATGTAGGTTGGAACTATCTACAAATTACCATAATCTCAAGTCTTATAAAAATAGGGAGATCATGAGTAGTGTTTCCTAAAAATGTAGGCAAAGGATGAGTGAGCAATTAAGAGTAGCATGTGACCTAAATTTAATTCCTTAAAAATAACTAGTCATGGTGAGTTGTTAGCTAAATGTGAAAAATTTTAAAGTTAATAGATTGTACCACCTAAATAGGAGAAAAAAATAGAGAAAGTGTAAGGTTTAAAGATCTTAAATCTGAGTGCACAAAATAAGAAAGTAGGGGGCAATTTTTAAAATCATTAACTCATAATCTTATGTAATCTAGTAAGATATGATTGGTTTAACAATAAAGTCATACAAGTTTAAGTAATTGGGGATATCAACTATAATTCTATAAATAAGTGAGAGCAGTCAATGACTCCAATAGGTACAAATAGATTAAAGTGCCAAAAGTAAGAAAACACATAAAGGGAGTGTACAAGGTACTTGGTATTATATCTTGTATACTTTTTAAAAAAGTAATAAAGAGATAAGAAGGTTGTTGTATGTGCTTATACCTATTCTTTTACTTGTGTAATTATGTATAAATTATTTATTTGTAATCTTATCAGTAGATTTAGTTGAAACTAAGTGAACAACTTAGTATTATTATGAAGTTAAAAATTTGGATGAAATATTAATCCTATGACAATAGGTATTAGGGGGTTTCGAGAGGGTATGATGAGAAGATCGTGTGCATTTTTTCCAAGTCCGTCTGGGTGGGTAATATAAATAAGGCAGAATTGGCATCGACTAGAGAGGCAGTGGCCTTATAGCCTTATAGGGGCAAAGGGTGGATGATGAATCTACCCCACTGGTTATAAAAAGTTATTCTTCTACTGTAGTTGCATGGTTAAACTATGAGAGGGAAAGACCTTGGGCTCTATTTGCTATCTTTAACGGTATCACGAATAGAAGTAAGGGTCTTATATCCTTTGTTTACCGGCCGTGAGAATGCAATTTCTTTGCGGATACATTGGCAAAGTAGGGAAATAATAGATCAAAGCAATTTGTTGCACGATTTTGATTACTTAGTGTCTCACCTCTGATGGAGATACAGATAGGCTTATATCAGATGGAGAATGTTTTTTTAGGGTGAGGATCATTTGTTATAGGGACTATATCGGTATGGATTTTGCCATTCGGTGATTATTCTTTCGGGCAAAATGTTGTTTATCCTTTGGGGGCCATGTCTTTGGTGATTGCCTCGCAGGTGCTTACTTTGTATATGATGTGTTTTTGGATGCCATAGGATGATTCTTACCTTAGGCAGTTTTTTGGTATAGTGACATGTTCATATGTCACACGGTAAAAATCTTTGAATTAACAAGTTAGAACAGACTCTCAAAATTAGTTGACTTGACCTATTTGTTGTTATTGTAAACTCATGAAGTTATCTTGAATGAATGGAACACTCATGATGTTCAAAAAAAAAAAAAAAAAATTGTTTACTGAAAATTTACCAAAATTTTGTGCACTCCCACATAAGATATACACTTGCAATTAGTACAACGGGCACAACTTTTCCTGTATCTTGATTGAGAATTTTTACTCATTAATTTTCCGACCCAGCAAATGGTGGAAAAGAAAAGTCTTCACTGTTCCAAAAAAAAAAAAAGAAGAAGAAGAAGAAAAGTCTTCGGGTTTTTTATTTGGAATAATTGCAAAAATACTACTAAGGCACGTCCTAGTTAACATTTCAGTCCATTAATATTTCCTTCTGAATATTTTTGTCGAAACTGTTGTTTGCGGCCTACAATTTGACCGTCACATTTGATCTTACGAATATATTCTAATCCTAAATTTTGCCTCTGTTAATATTTTAGTCCCATAAACAAAAGGTATTCAAATTAAACACCAATGGATCTAAGTGTTTACTATTAAAAAAAAAAAAAGAGAGATATTTTTGTGGTTATCCATTTTTATTCTGGGCAGAATAGGGAGAAATGTCCTAATCACTCTCTCGCAATGGTCCTGTTTTCGTATGTTTAAACGTGGCCCACCCACATAAAACAATCTGTCTCTATTGTATGAAAAGTAATTAACCATCTGAAAATGCAAAGGCATCATCCGCAAAAGAGAAGGAATGGATCGACTGATGATTTCACGAAGCATTAACTTGAACAACGTGGTCTTCACTAATCACAGAAGTTTTCGGTCCATCACAAGGTGTTTGAGATTGTAGACTACTGTACATTCTACAAATGATGAAAGCATTACGTTTTATCTCTTACTTCCAACCACAATAAGACATGTTATGAAATGGTTTAGTTTTTTTTTTTTCTTCTTTTCCGCAATCGGTTAGGTGACAAATACCTATCGGCACTTTGTAACTTTGCATATAACAAACGAATCCTATGTGACCACTAGACCTTTGGCTTTAGTTGGGGGTTTATAAAGGCAGATGCCGCGATGGCCAATCGGAAATTGACTATGCGTGTATTCCTACCGAATTAATAAATATTGATCTAAAATATCAAAAAGCAGAAGCGTCAATGACCTTCGAAATATGCTTTAAAATCTTGGAGTGGTTGTTTAGTAGCAAATTAGCGTTGGCTAATCATTAAAGAGTTTCAATATGTAGCCAGAAGATCCGATTAGAGAACAACCAGAACGTGCACCCCATCTAATAAAAATAAAAAAAAAATTAAAAAAAATTGTTTTTGAAACGTCAACTTTTTCGCCAAAAATAAGTTAATTTGCAAATAAAATATCAAAATGTGCAGCGAACAAGATAAAATATATATGACGAGTTATAAAATTGTCTAATTATGTCTGGTTGCATGGTTCTCGCTTCTAGTTGCTGTTTTATAGTCTCGGTTGCAAATATACCGAATTTAAACGAGAAAATTGAAATTAAAAATAATAATTTATTTAAAAAAAAAAAAGAAAAAAAAAAAAAATGTTCATCTTTTTATTAGGTAGGGCTCTCGCGTTCCGGCTGCTCTTTGGCCGGATGTTTTGGCTGCAAACTTTTTCCGGTCATTAAATTGATACCATTAGTTTCCAACGTGAAAGAACCAATGGCTTCCGTCTAAACTTTGGTACGGGTACGTAACAGCTGCACTGGTTTTGACTTTTCAAAATATTGCCATAAAATGAGCACTCAAAAGATACAATAGATGTTTGTAATTCAATTGCGCAATCAATAGACATGTAACGGCAGCCACTTCAATTGTTATCGGACGCTTTAAATCACCATTACGCCGATTCCTGCTGCTCCGTGGACATAACCTAATTGTCAGAAACCGAGCCTTCAAGTAAAACCTAGAGCCCTAAAACCAGCAAGAACATTACCAAAATCATAAATGGAAAGATGAGCATTCTTGGCTCGGGCCTCGTCATTGCGTCCGAATGATCCGGCGGCGGTGGAGGATTCTTGTAATACCACGGGAAGTAGAATAATATTGGGTTAGGAGGCGGAGGAGCATAAAAAAGAGGAGGTGGGTATGGCACATTCCAATCTGGCGGTGAATAGAAAGGCAGCGGTGGCGGTGGCGGTGGCAGTGGCAATGAAGGCGGCGGCGGGCAAAATTTAGTGGGAACAGGTGGTGGCTGGCAAGGGTAGGGGCATGCATAAGGAGGAGGAGAGTAGTAGACTGATTTTTGGCCGGGGGGTACTGTATTTTGTGACGCTAATTTGGCTGGTGAATCAGAGAAAACTACGATCCATATTAGGATAGGAAATGCTTGCATAAATTTCTTGGCCATCGTGTAGATTAAGTGTGGCAGGCCTCGCAAAAGTGAGAAAAAGAAGAAGAGATGCGCCAAGCGAAGAGGAACTTGGGTGCGGGATGTGTGGTGGGAGATAACAGAAGGCTATCTGGCTTTTGTTATCTGAAGGAATGGCTAAAAGCGGAGACTTTGAAAGTAGCCATAGCATGCATGCATGCATAAATACTGCGGCGTTACATGTTAAATCGGGTGCTTTAATTATCCTCCCTTGTTGTGGACTTTAGCTGCAGTTCAAGAGAGTTGTCCCCAACTGGGGAGGGTGTATTCGGCCCCCCTTCGCATCGACGTGGGCCGGTGAGATTGTTAAATTTCTTAAATTGTCGTGAATAATTGACCTCATTTGTTGCCCTTTGTGTAGCTTAAGGAATAATGGAGATCGGTGGATGTAAAGTAGATGGAATATTATTCAATAAGTAATGCTAGATGTCAACAGAAATGCCAAAAATGCAGCAGACTATGTTTTCTAGTAACGCTCTATCGATGAACACTCGATATCATCGAGGACAACTCACGTAGCCCAAACGTACGGCTCAGGGCCACACACACACCCAGAGTAAAGTGTAGATTTTTATAGAAAATTGTCGCTGAGATGTTGGCGTAAGTCCCCTTCCTCAAACAATTTGGAGTCTTTATAGATTTTTAGCTTTGATTCTTTACCCGTTGTTTTTTTTTTTTTTAAATTATTTTTTTATCATTTTCATGTTTATAGTCCATGCTAGCTTGTTTTACTTTTCACTTCATATTTTCCCATTTTCCATATCTTTAATTCATTTTACGTCTATTTGTGAGCGATGTGCGAGTAAAGAGAAAGGTTAAGGTAGATTGATGGTGTGCTGGGTCCGACCAAAAAAACCAAAATTCTTATAAGTACCAAAATGTGGAAATTTAAGCGTTACGCTAGACTTGACACTCCGCACAAGGTTAGTGAATTTTTGTTTTTTTTATGTATTTGACTTCTTTTTTTTTTGGTACGAATTTTTCTACGAAATAAGAACATAGGAACCTGTAAAAAAAAAAATATATATATATATATATATATATATATGTGTGTGTGTGTGTGTGTGTGTGAACCTTAATTAACAATTGTTTGCAAACAAACCAGCTTAATTTTGCCAAGCATCCACTCTGCGCAATTGTATAATATCCATGTGATTGCATTAATTTCCAACAATACCACCACATAATTACGATTGGGAAATTTCTGTGCAATGTTTGCGAAGATGCATGCTACCTACCTGCATCTCATCAATATCTAATTGCCAGATTCACCAATCCGTAATCCTCATTCCTTTATATAAATTTTTCGAAGAATTATATCACATGCAATAAATTATTTTCAAGATATATTTTATATTTCAAATTATGAATTACAATTAGTTAGATTGGTAACAAAATCAATGAAAAATAGTAGTGGTCAAGTACAGCTACATATAATTAAACAAAGGAAAAAAAAAAATTGCTCTTTAGTTTGTAAAACTCAGAGCAGCATACGATTAATGAGAACTTGGGTTGTGAAAGTGGCGAGTACGATGAATATGAACCCAATTCAACAGTTAATTTCCATTTGAAAAAAAAAAAAAAAAAAAACCGCATTTAACAGCTAATACTGATGTGGACTTGCAGAGAAGCACCAATCGGAGAGAATGACCGACACGTCCTAACCTCTGTTCTCGGGAAATGTGGAGGTAACGACACAACGTTTTGCGCTTGGTGGGGGAGGGAAGGCGGAAAATACATTGTTTATTTCAATTTGTGAGAAGTTGGTGGCATAATAAAAATGAAAAATTAAGTAAATATATAAAAGGATTAATTTTTTGTGAAAATTTATTTTAAAATAAAGTAATAATAATAGTAAGATATATTGATTTAAAAAATTAACTATGTACATAATTTTAATTATATTAAATAAGTTTAATTTTAACTAAATGAAAGAATAAATAAATTAATAAAAAGTAATTTAGTTATTTTGTATTAATTATAATTCAATAGGTAAAATTTAAAATAGTAATTCAATCGATTAAAATAAACTTTAAATGCATCTTATTAATTAATTAAATTTCAATTTAATTGGACCATAATTATATATTTGTTCACATGATTTACTAAATTTATCATAATAAAGAAAATAGAGTATTATTAAAAAATAGTATTTTTAATTCTGAAATAAAATTTTACTTCTATAAAAACTAAATTATAATTTAATTATTTAGAATCAAGATATATATATATATATAATCAATTTGATTATATTATAAATAATTTTTTAATTACAAATTTGATTAAAATTATAAATAAAAAGATTCTCAAAACATAAATCATAAAATATAAATAAAAGAATTACACTTATAATGCACTAAATTTAATTTCTACCATTAAAAATAAAGAATAAGATATTTTCTATTAGTTATCAAATTCTAATTAAATCAAATAATAATTTACCATTGAATTATAAAAATTATAATGAGTACTCCAAGTTAAAAAAATTTTCAATAACTCTTTCTTTTTTTCTTTTTTAATTTTTAGTGTTTGTAGTCATTTTATTCTCCATTAAGTTTTTTTAATTATAAAATAAAGTGTTTATATATTTATTGAGTGCAGTGAATTGTGAGTCAAACACACTATATAATAAATTATTAATTATACAATAATTAAACATAGCCTTTGAAGAGACTAATTAACCCAACGACACTTTCTTATTATGTTAACAAGTAGTGAAGGTTCTTACGCTCTAGCAGGTAGCTTTGATGGAAAATCACGTGCGCAATCATTGAACATTAGTGTAATAGAAAACAAGAATATTGACATATTCCATTGACAATTCTCTCTATCTGTTCTTTTTTTTTTTTTTTTTCCAAGTACCTTTTATTGATAATTCATTGCAGGAAGAAAGTATGCTTTTGTTAATCGTCCATTTTTTTCAGTAAATTACGCAGTTCCCGAGCCTATAATTTCCCAATTCAGAAACGCTTTCCTTTGCTGATTAAAATCTTAAAAATGTGTAAATTAGTGACACTGCCAGAAGCAAAAGCTATGTAATATACATATTAATTGGTATTGCCATACCCTTTGTAAGAAATCAGAAGGAGGCCTGGATCGCTTGACATAGCATGGCCCAACCCTCGGTCAAGTGGGCTTCAGTCGCACAAATTGTTCTCTCTGCTTTTTTTTTTTTAAATAAAATTTATAAATTTATAAATAAAACGGAAAAACGTGGCCTACCGCCTGACGCCTGCCTGTGCTGAGCTGAGCAGAGCTGCAGCCTCCAAGCTTGATTGGAAGAACCGAGAGATTTCATTTAGAGCGACAGTACGATGTTGTTGAGAATGCAAATGCAGCAGTACGACTGGCTATGTGTTGTGTCAGATCGTATAATATTGGTAAAAAAGACTCGCTTAGAAAATTGAGTTTGATGGAATTAGTTTTACTTGACAAGCATGGCATGTAATTGAATATGATCAATTTAGGCGTCGGCAACAACGTCAATATGACAACGTTTTCTGATAACAACTATTGATATAGAAGGTTGTGTAACAATATTTTTTATTACCCTTTTTATTTAATGTTGACCCAATAAATTTTTCTTCCATCTCATTTTAATTTTTTTTTATATATATAATTTGGTTGAGTACAAGACTTTTAAGTTTTCATAATGTGTTCTTTGTTAAATAAGTATAAAAAATTAAAAAAATTTATAATTTGATTCAATTAAAATATTAGTTAAATTAATTTAATTTTAAATATAAATAAAAATTTAAGTGAAAATTAATTAAAATAAAAAATAATTAAATAAATTTATATAGTATAAAATTATATGTATATTATATTTATAAAAAATGTAATTAAACTGAAAACTGACAATTACCTCCTTGGTCCCAAATATGGAGGTTTGCGAATTAAACATGGGAGTGGGTGCGCGTGTCACAACTCACGAGCGAGTCTCAGAGCAACATGCTCCGCTGGGAACTTCTTGACTTCCCGTTGAAACTGACCTCAGGGCTCTTCGAAAAAAAGGACTATGCGAAAGTCTTGGAAATTGGCATTAAGAAGATAGATCTAGTGGCGATACAACACGAATCACTCCCATTGTATTACACAAACACAGCGATCCAAGGGAGAAAAAGGGCAGGAAAAAAAAAAAAGAAAAGAAAAATCCATTGCAGGGATAAAAGTAATAAAACGAAAAGTATTGTCAGTTTTTTTTTTTTTTTAAATTTTATTTTTAAGTCTGTCATCATCTTCTTCGTTTACTTTTGTAGTGCTTTGAATTTATTCTCGATTGATGAGAGGGGGAATGTTTTGGTGCTTTTTGCCAAAGGGAAGACCTAAATTGTTATATAGGTGGCCCAACTCTTGCTTATGCATCACTGCTTGAGCCTAGACGATCCAGTCTCTTGAGACGACCTGCCCGACGTTCTATGAACCCCAACTCGTTTCAGGCTGCAGCCTATAGATGTCTAGACGTAATATGTTGAACCGAATGAAAATAACCAGGCAAATGGGTGGAGACAGTACATGTTGCCTATGCATTTAAATTTAATTTTGACTCTTCGGTCTAAAGATTGAAGCCACAAGCAACCAAAACCATCAGCGATGACTTTCAAAGTAGGTGAATCGTAGCCACCAGTTGCCCGGTTTCGCGGTAGAGCTAGGCTCTTATTCTCGACTACCAAATTAAATCTTGACGGCAAAATAAAGTACACAAAATCATAAAACTGAAAAAAGAAAAAAAATCGTGCAAATAAATAAACAAATAAATCATGTAATTTTTTTTTTTGTCATATGCTCACGTAGGGATTGAGATTATGGCATTGTCCGCACACTGAAAAACACAATTAGTTGCACTGTTACACAGATAATTGTCCTGCAAATTGGAAGATAGCAAGCATGCTTGATATGGCCAGTGTTGGACAGATACACAAGACCTCTATATTTGAGGCGTTAAGACTATAAATCAGACCAAGAATAAAATGGTACAGGAACTATGTCGCTAAATCAATACGACATTTACAACACCGAAAGCAAACAAAAGCAGCGACCAAATAGCAATATTCTGTCCAGCACCATTATAAAACCCCCAATCATAAGGATCAGCCACGTACAAATTGCCAGGTTGATTGGTCACATAAACGAACCTGGGTGGCGGAGGCGGAAGGGGGGTGCAGTACACTGTGTTGGGTGCTGGTGGTGGTGGTGGTGGTGGTAGCGGCGGGGATGGCGGAGGAGGTGGCAGCTGGCTACATGGGTTCACACAAGGGCATGATCCACACTTGGTTCCGGGATCAGTGTCTTGTGGCACCAACGTCTGGCCTAGAATTGTAGATGGGTACATGATCAAAAGAGGCATCACTAAAAGCAACTGAGAGCCCTTTTCATGCATTATTATTAATGACGACATTTTCATTGATGCGAGAGAGAGAGAGAGAGAGAGAGTATGAAATCTTCAAGACAAGAATTATGGGGTGGTTATAATGGTGTATGGGAATTATTTCATGCCTGGATTATTGAGTAGTGCACTTGGGCACAGGCGATACAGTTAGCTAGTTTTAGCTATTATAGGGAAAATATTGCACAGGTGAGCAGTGATAGACTTGATATATGTGACTTTTTCAAATGGGAATTGGGGTTTCTAATGTTTGAAAGCGAACTGCATGTGGATGTCGTAAATGTACTGGACCCTTTCTGTCACCATATTATTTTTGAGTTAGTTGTGAATTTTAAAAGGAGATGCCCTACAAATTGAATTTTTTTTTTATTTTTTTACCCGGGGAGGATAAGTATTACGTCAATTTAATTTCATTAATTTTCATTTAATATAGTTAAAAGTGCGCTGTTTGGAACACATTTGAACTAACACCTAGCTAGTCTGTCGTGTGTGTATATATATATATATATATATTAAAAACCATAACACTGAAGCTGAATACAATGTTCATAATTTATGTTATTTATAATTCTTCTCGCTATCTTATACACGAAGCTGCTCACTTTCCGACTAACTTCAGCCGCCGTGAAACTTCTTGATGATCCAATTGAAAAAAGGGTTGTCAGAGCCTTTCCAATTAATGGTGATCAGCCCCAAAAGCACAAGATTGGTCTTGTGCATTAGGAACATTCGTGTAATGAATAGAATCATATGCCCTGTCAAAGCAAAACTCTTTTCCCTTTTTCTTCGAAGCATTGAACAATTCTCTTTAGCAGCAGAATGAATTCCCAACCAACCAAGAGTGCTACTACCTACACTACAAAAACGACGTGACGTCGTTCTATCAGACGCATTGAAACTGTATACCCTTTACCTCCTCTTGTTGTAAAACTAATGTTTCGTTTTTTTCTTTTTCGTATATAGAAGAACAACTTCAGTTGAGTTATCTGGCCAGCTGGAAATGAGGGATAACTAGCCTTTGCTTAGGATACAAATTCATTTCCATTGTCCATATAACTTGATTAGTTAGGTATTATTGAAAAAATGTCATGTGGCAATTGAAAAGGGCAAATATATATCAAAAACTTTAATTAAAAGCTTCAATTGCACTATAACGCAATATGTTTTTCCAACCAAAAAAAAAAAAGGTTTTTCCCTTTAGGTAGAAATAAATAAAAAAAAATTCTCATTTTTAGTTGATTTCCCATATTTATTTCTCTCCCCCCCCCCCAAAAAAAGGCCAAAAAAAAAAAAAAAAATATTGAGAAAAATGAAAAAAAAAAAAAAAAAGAGGAACAAAGAAAAGAAAAGAGAGGATACAAGAAAATAGTCGTTGCAAAATCCAAAAGTCACCACAAGTTTCGTAGGAGGGGGCTGAAGACAGTCTTGGACAGTGGCCCAATTTCATTCGGCCCAGATGGTCCGTCTGCATATCAATAAGGGCTCGGCCATCTCTGGTTTACGACGCTGGGACACATCATCCTCGCACATTTTTGTTTAGTTTTTTTTTTTTTTTTTAATACGACTGAAATAATTGTCCTCAAACTTTTGGAAATATCTCTTCCTTTATTTTTTTTTTCGAATTTCTTTTTCTGTTCTTCTCGGAATCATTATCATCTGTTAGCTTTATCTTATCAATGACATGGGATGAGGAGATTTTCAATTGAATAATGACACGGCTACTATTTTTATTTTTTTTTTGGGACAACAGATACGAATTATTTTTCTATCATTTGTTGGGAAAATCGGTATGTTGGCATGTAAACGCTGCCCAAGTTCACGAAGAGAACAATCAAAAGAGTGGTTGAGCCCTTTGAATTAAAGGAGAGCTGTCGTTTTGATGTGTAACTTGAAAACATTCTGTAATTAATGTAAAAGATAAACAAGATTTAATAGTAGGGTTGAAATAATAATTAGCTAGTACGTAAAAAATTATGAGTATAAACGAATAAGTTTTTTTTTTTTTGAATTATAAGAATTTAAGTAAATAATTCAATTCAACTAGTAAAATAAATGCAACGATTAGAGAAAATTGAATTAAAAAAACACATAAATTAGTGTGAAAAATGAGAAAGAATATTTATAGAGTTAAAATGGATAATAAAAATATTTGTAATAAAATAAGAGTAGTATCAATTATTGGAGGAAAATTAAAGGGGTAATGTTTTTATTGTTGGCCCCATCAGACATAGACCTATAAACACTTCAAATAAGAAAATTTGCTAAATTCATGGGATGAGAAGAGGAGAAGGATACTGAAAGAGAATTTATAAAAATTAAATATCTTCTCAATTTAATCTTCTTTTTCTCTCCTTCTTTTTGTTGATGAAATTGGATTTTCTCGCTTAAAACGAAGAGTTTTTGTGGTTCATCTTTTACTACTTTTCTTTGCGTCACGTAGACTTGACTACGAGGTCAATTTGACCTTAAAATGGATTGACATTGACTTAAAAAAATTGGAATCAATCTAGATTATATAATTAATTTTAATTTTAAATTATAGTTAAGAGCTAAATGAATGAATTGAATTTTAATTATTATATAATTATCTAACCAATGATTCTAACTATTAATTAAACTTTCAGTTCAAATTGTAGGTTAATTAACAATATTTGAAAAATAAATAAAAAATGAAATAATTAATTATTTAAAATTTTTAATTAAAATTTTTCTTTATTTTATAAAGAATTTAAATTTTAAATTTTTTCTTTTAAAGGTGAAGTGAAATTAAATTAAATTAAATCTTAATAAAATCTAAATAAAATTAAAATTATTGATTAATTTAAAATTAAACTAAAATTAATAATTATATAAAAATTAAAACTAAGTCCAAAATAGAATTATTAATTAATTTAATTTTAATTTAAATTATTTTTTAAACAATATGATTAAAATTTATTATTTTTATAAATTCAAATTACGAATTTTTAATTAAATCAAAATCGACTCATGGTCAATTTTAGTATCATATATGTTCACTCCATGTTGGAGAGGTAATTGCCGTAATGTGATTGTTTTCCCCATTCAAACGTTTTGTTAATTTTGTTGGTCTATTGATTTCTCTTGAAATCCTTCTTAACGATTCCTAAATTTGTATTGAAATTCCCATATAATCTTCAGATTACATTAGCTTTCTATTTCCTACGACTTTAGACGGTTGTTGTTACCTGTGGGTCTTTGCTTAGAAGCGTCTCCAATCCTTTGTTCGGAACCAAACACAAGCAAAGGAGCGAGGCCCATAAAGCTTAGATTCACGCAAGTAGATGAAATTGGATTTTTTTCGCATAAATCGAAGTGTTTTTTGTTGTTCATCATTTACTACTTTTCTTTGTGCACTGGAGACCTGATCATCGGATCAATTTGACCTTAAATCGAATTAAAATTGGCTCGATAAAAAATTAGAATTGGCTAAAATTATTTCATTTGTTTCGGTGCCCGAGCTATTCAGATGGATGGACTGGTTACATTTCAACAATTCAAGAACCGTCGAGCTGACGATTAACCTACAGTTTGTGCAAATAAATAAATTAGATATATATATATATATATAATCTTTTTTATTTTTTTAATAAAATAAATTCAAATTTTCAATTTTTTTAAAAAAAGTGATAGATAAAATAAAATAAAATAAAACTTGAACCGAATCAAGATTGATAATTAATTTAGAATGACAATTAGAATTAATAATTGAAATAAAACTGTAATCAACTTAGAATCAGAACCGTCATTTAATCTAATTAAAATTAAAATTGAAACGACCCTTTAAACGACTCGGTCAAGATTTATCATTTTTACGAATCTAAACCACAGGCTCCGAACCGTAAACTGACTCGAAAACAACCCGTGGTCAGCTCTAGTGTACGACGTGTTGGAGGCGTAATTGCAGTGATGTGATGGCTTTCCCCGTTCAGACGTTTTGCCTTTGTCGATCCAAGCAAACCTACGGCCTACCACAGCCACACACCCTGGCCTACGCCGATCCCATATATCGTTGAAATTCTTCTTAACAATTCCTAAATTTTTATTGAAATTCTCATACAATCATTAGATTACATTAGCTTCCCAGTTCCAACCTCTACTACTAATTAAAGATACCTTTAGATGGTTATTGGTATTGTTTTGGTCTTTGCTTAGAAGCCTCTCCAATCCTTTCTTCAGCCCCAAACACAAGCAAAGGCGCGAGGGCCATAAAACTTGGGACTTTTTAGTCTATGCCATTTGATCATTTTTTGACCAACAACAGATTTTCATTTTAATCCTTCAAAGACGATAGAACTGAAGTCACTGATCGAGACAATTTTCTCCACGCCTCATACGGCCGAGCCCCACTTGACTTTACAGCCAAACGAAGTCTGACATGACAGCATCTACGGTGGACCAAAGCTGTCACATCAGAAAGTGAAATGTAACCCACCATTTGACTTGGTCCCGAGTAATGTTAAGTTGTCTGAAGGAGAAAGGGCTCCCGGTAGAGAGCGCCTGAGCATGGACGAGGACTTTAGACGGAGTCTTCCCAATTTGTCTGCTTATATATGGATTGCATCGCACTGGTGGCTGCAAAACAGAGTTTTAATCAACCCTACTTGTCTAATTTCCATCCCCATCTATGTAAATCTTTCTCTCGCGCTTCTGGCTTGTTGACTTCACTTGAAAATATATACCATGGCTAGGCCTCTCCACAGTCAAAATATTCCATTCTTGTCTTCTATGCCCATCACTCTTCTTGTTGCTCTGGCAACAATTTTTAGTGTGCTCTCTATTGTGACATTCCTATGTGCTTCTCACAAAAAGAAAAAGTCGAACAACATGCTGGAGGAGGAAAGAACAGAATCACAATCAAGCGAGAAAAAGATTCTCTCAAAGTTAAGCAGAAATATTAGTAGTAAGGCCCTTCTGATGGTGAAGACGATATCCTGGAGGAAATTGCCAGATGGAGAAAGTGATGGTGGTGATGATCACAGCGAAGATGCAATTTGGAGGAGGACCATCATTTTAGGGGAACGGTGTCGTCCACTCGATTTGTCGGGAAACATTGAGTATGACTCTGAAGGTAACCTTGTGCAAGAATCGCCTCGTGGATCCAGACCAAAGAAATAAAAGATTGCTCCTTAATTCCCCAGTTTTAATTGGCTTACTTATCTCAATCACAGATGCTTTAGAATTATGTCTTTCCCATTCCCACTTTGTGTGTGGATGTTTGTTGGGTTGGCTGCATGGGATTAACCAATTGTGGGAAGCTAATTACTGGCTATCAACTTGTAACTGGCTAGTAAAGTTGTACAAAAGAAGGGAGATTCGTGTGGGCCAAATAATAATATTGATAGCTGAAGGATTTACTGGAGCGATTTCTCTTAATCTCTACTGGCTGTGAGTTCTGATTGTGAAATAATCTTTGCAGTGAATGTTCTAGCAGGCATAAACAGTAGGAGTTTTAATTATTTTATTTATAATTTATTTTTTATTTATAAAAATTAAAAATCAAAATTTTATTTTTAAGATAAAATATTTAAGAGTTTTTATATATTTTTTAAATAACATTTTAAATTTACATATATTATAAAAATTTTTACTATTTAATTAATTCAAAAAGATAAAATAACTAAATTTATATTTATTTTTTTATTTTATATTTTTTAATTTTTATATAAATTTCTTAAGAACGATTAATCAAATAATATAAATTCAATTAAGATGATCAAAGATAAAAAGTCCTAAAAGTTGAATTATTGACATGCTTAAGAATGTTGAAGGCACCACCATCTCATCATAATTCACACGTAACCATTGAATTTACCTTTACCTTTAAGTCTTAATTTTTTTTTTCTTTTTTAATTCCAAGATAAATTATAAAGTTAATTATAACTTGACTATAGACATGGTATTACTTTGAATTATATGATATTATTGGAAAGTTTTACGTTTGGTGCTTCTCAAATTTAAATACAATAAAAAGCTACTAAAGTGTTAAATGAAGTTTTTAATATGTTCCCTCACTCAAAATTATTATACCTCCAAATTAATTGTTAGGGAAATGGGAGAGTTTGAAATTTGATACTACATTTCAAGTTAAAATCTTAAAGTATTGAGTTTACACATCCTTCTTATTTATATATTACTTACTTTTCTCTCTTTTTATTTAGTTTTTTTTTTAATATGAGATTTTTTAATCACACACCTTACACTTAAATTCTAACAATCTTCCCTTCAATTGTAAGTCTCTTCTACATTGAGTCTACTCTCCTTGAAAGTGATAAAACTTATTACCACTTCACTAACCTTATTCATAAGCCAACTTTACTTCATTTGATTTAGAGTATGCATCTACCAATACTCTAAAAGCCACACTAAAAAGAACATGTGTTATCACTCTTATTTTAAAGTTATTTACTCCATTTAGGCTTTATTATTGATGTGTGTAATTTGTTTCTTACTTTTTTATGGGGCTAGCAGTTATAAGAAATATGTGTTGTTTGTAATTATTGTTTATGCTCATTTCATATTGAATTATTGATTACAATACTACTTATTAGGGAAATATAAAAACTTAAAACTGGAGAGAAATTAAAGTAAGGTCTAAATAAGTAAC
>JAFFZT010000158.1:0-33137 GCA_019804595.1 Bruguiera parviflora | reverse complement strand
CACCTTGCTCTACGGACACTTAGTTTTAAACATTTTGGACCGGAAAGGACGAAAATTATAATTAAGACAAAACTTTTGGATTGAAATACACCATTAAAGTATAATATTGAGACAATCTTTTCCGTTATTTGTGTTTATTTTTTCAAACATAATAAAAAAAAAAACTAGTGAAATTTTTTGTTTATTAAAAGAATTATTAAATTATACAATAAAATGATTATTTTTAATTCTCATAAATTTTATATTTACGTCTTAAATTAAAATTTAAAATTTTAAAAATAAAAATTTAAATTCTTTAGGTGGCAGCACCTCTTAAAGGACAAAAATTTAATACAATTTGACAAACAATGCCGATGCCGTGGAACAGGGTAGGGCTAAGCAAGGCCCAAGGATGTTGGCTGCCAACGATTAATTAAATGAATTGCAACGGTGACACTAGAGTGGTTATAAGTTTAGACATTTATTTTTGAAATATTATCTTCAAATCTATAAAGAGAGAGCGGCGGGCAGACAGCCCAAAGACGTGGAAGTGAGTCTATAAGGCAATCTAACTGGCTTACAAGACCTGTTCACTTACTGAACAGTGTTCAATATTATCTTGTGATTCATCATTGGACCGTGCCAAACGAAATGCTTTTTTTTTTTTTTTTTTTTTTTTGTTGTTTAATCGTAATTGCAAAGTAGACTTACGAGAGGCAACCACCCCATGTGGAAAATAAATATGAAAAATCGGGTTGAGAATATTTGAGAAAATAAGAAATGTTTATGATATGGATGTGGACAAGACAACAACAAATAGCAACGAGCATTGAATCCCCATTGCCCCAATTATTTATGTACGTCGCCGCCAAAAGAAAGTTGAGAGATCCAAATAATTTTGTATCTTAAAGGCTCAAAATGGGCTCAGATGATGGCTTTCACAAATTTGTGCCCACCGATATCTCGGTTGGTCACTTAGCTTTGTTTGGCAATTGAGGCATATGCGCGCAAAAGCCAGGGCCACGAATTCTCCATTTTGATCGACCACATACTTTTTTTTTTTTCTTTTATATATATATATATATATATAAACTATGAAAATGTTAAGAGAATTTAGATCAAAATTAAATTCTCGTATATCACTTATTTAAGGGAGAGACTTATTCTCTTGTAATTTGTAATTTATTTTA
Organism: Bruguiera parviflora; assembly: GCA_019804595.1. Lineage (NCBI taxonomy): Eukaryota > Viridiplantae > Streptophyta > Magnoliopsida > Malpighiales > Rhizophoraceae > Bruguiera > Bruguiera parviflora. The sequence continues at coordinate 31,968 of JAFFZT010000158.1, read as the reverse complement.
TCGTTCTTCCACACTCTTATCAGATAACTCGGACTGGGATGATGCGCCGAGCAATATTCTCGAAGAAGTGAACTTCTTTTCTAACCCAAACCAGAACAATGTAATCGGAGAAGTGGACGTGCAAGCAAAATCCATCAAAATCTCAAACCAGCTCATCATTTTAACTGCCCCACCTGAGATTGGTGGAAGAGAAGCACTCCATGCGACAAAATTCCTGCTCTTTGGATCTGTAATATTTAAAAAAAGAAAAGAAAAGAAAAGAAAAGAAAAATCATGGGGTCAAGTTCATCGTTGAGTTAATTAGCATTCTTCTGTTCTGTTTCCCTTTTTTTTTTTATAAAAATTTTCAGGGTTTGGTTGTTTATTAGAGTTCGTCTCAAGATTTAATTAAACTCATGATAATACCTCTCAATAAATATTTTTAACTTGCAACGTATGAGTTCAAACCTAATGACAATAAATAATGGTTGAGTTTGGATGCACATAGGAGACAAGATTTAGGTGAGGAAACAGCATGACCCAATCCATGTCCCAGTAGCGTGGTGCATGTGCGGATCATTTATTTTATTTTTTTATTTAGCTTTGCTTTTTTCTTTTTCTTCTTCTTTTTTTTTTAATCATATCGTGGCTTTTGATTATGTTTCTTTTTGGATTTTGTGGCAATCTCCATAAAATCATTGTGTCTTGATTTCCCATAAATTTTTTCTTCAAACAAGTTACTCTAATTAGAGTACAACTTGACTGTTGCACGAATTTGAGACTTTTTTTTTTTTTTTTTGTCAAATTTTATTTAAACTCCAAAATCAGACGGAAAAAGTTTTTCGAGGTTTCATAATTTTGGTGGGTAATGGCCAAACATATATATAAATATATAAAACAAGTTGGCATTGTGCCCATTTTTGTTAGACACAATTTTTTTTTTTTGTTTTTTTTTTTGTGAACAATGTTGACACAAATATTCTTCAGTTTTTGTTGTAAATTTTTCATTGAGGACAGTGCCTCGGTCCAAAAACCAAAGTTTTGGAATTCACTACCTTCACCTTGAGCTTCTGTAAAATTGAATCCAGCAGCTCAAGTGCTCAATAACTTGGGAGTGAATTCGCATGAATATGTGTTCTCCTATTATAAAGAGCAATTTAGTGTAGGAGGGAAGGGACTGTTTTATAATATTAAAATTTAATTATAATTTTATAAATTTAAAAACTATAAAAACCCAATTGACTGTTTTATAATAACATATTAAAGTGCAAAATTACATTTTATTGACACAAAAACCACACAAAAAAAAAAAAAAAACGCAACCATTCCCACGGTCAAAGAACTCGTGGCCTACTACTCACACCCCAAAACACTAAACGGAGGCATGCTCTTTGTATAATTTTGATCGTCAAGTCTTCAATCACTCATTCTTTAAATTTTATATTCTCATGTTTTAAATATGAGAAATTAATGTTTTGTTCAAGTGCCCCCAATTTCTATATCTTGGATATCGCATTGTTCGTTAGACAAGTTTGAGAAAATAACAAATTCGTAAAGGATCATTTTATCACCATTGAATATAATTTAAACTACAAAGTTAACCAAATTAATTTAAAATTATTAATAACAATTTAATTATTTTTATTTTTTTATTTAAGTTTGTTACAATGTCGTGAAGTTTTGAAATCACTTTAATAATAATTTAATTTAAATATAAGAATCAAATCCATTTACTCGTACCCCCACTACGTGTGGCTCACAAAACGTTCCTTTTCGTTGTAGTTTTTGAACGAAAGAAGTAGAAGCAAGATGGCATTAATTTTTCTTGGGGGTTGCGTAAACCGCAGGCAATAGGCAAAACATTATATAATTTTTATCTTTTTTTTTTCCCCCTTTTATTCGGCTTATTTTCTCCCCCTTAATATTGTAACGAGAATGACTTACCAACTGGCAATCTTTCGTCGATCTCTTAGTATTTGGTGCACGTTTGTAAATCTGGTCTGACCACCCAATCCACTGAGGCTTTTTTTTTTTTTTTTTTTGGTGGTGGTTTATCTAAACCCAATGATTCTAGGATTAGGGGAATTCCTGAATACAATTCAATTTTATAACGTAAATTCCTATTTCCCTATTGATTTAAAAATAAAATAATATTTTATATGCTCTCGTTAGGTATTAAGATCTTCAAATTGATGAAGAAATTTTTTCAATTGATCGGATCAAGAAATTGGATTTACGTGGTGCATAAGTAAATAAAAAAAAAAAAAGGGGGAATCAATTCCCTTTGAATTTTGTGTCTACTTGTTACAAGGGAAAAGTAAAAAACAGGGACGAGAGACTCCAACTACCAACCTCCCTCCAGACAACAACCGCAAACTAACTGCCCACTCTCTCTAGGTATTAAAAGTTGAACAAACCTGAATCCAATGTCCAAACTACCCCTAGATATTTATATGGATAATAATAATAATAAAGAATAATAAAGAATAATAAATAAGAATACAAATATTAACGAATTAATTTTAATTTTAATTTTAATTTATAAATATTTTTAATGTAATTCTTTTTATTTATATTTATAATAATAATAATAATAACTGTCCGCTTGACGCCGTCACCCGCTCCACCTCTCTGCTTCGCTATCTCTAAAATCACGACTCTGATTTATTTTTGTGTTTCTCTCTAAACTCGTTACGCACAACAAACGACACAAGAAGAAGCCCCATAAGCACACGGCTGTCTCTCTCTCTCTCTCTCTCTCTCTCGCTCGCACTCTCCTTTTCTTTTCTGTCTCTGTGTTTTGGTCATTTAGCATGGATACGAGCGCAGAGAATCAGAGCTCGTCGTCCGAGGCCGACACGCCGCGACGAGGAGGAGAAGGAGCGTCGTCCGCCGTCCGCCGTGCGCTTCGCCTGATCCAATCCCATGACCTCGACTCCAAGTTGGAAGCCGCCCGGGAAATCCGGCGCCTCACCAAAAACTCGCAGAGGTGTCGGCGGCAGCTGGCCGAAGCCGTTGAGCCGCTTGTCTCTATGCTCCGGGACCACGGCCCGCCCGAGTCCCACGAGTCGGCTTTGCTCGCGCTTCTCAATCTCGCTGTCCAAGACGAGAAGTATGCACTCTCTCTCTCTCTCCCTCTCTCTCTCTATCTTCAAACTTTTGATATGGGAATTTGGGATTTGCTTCTACGTTCGGTTCGTTGTTGTTGTTGTTTTGTTTTTGTTTTTCATTTGCGACTAATTAATATTAATTAATAGGATTAATCAAAATCATAAAAACCCAATTGATGATTCATTTACTTGTGTATCTATGAATTTTTCGAGGTTGATTTTGTATTTGCAAAGTAATTGGTTTTGTGTAAAACTATTGATGGAACTTGTGAGCAACTAACAATCTTTGCTTTTTCCACAAATTTTGATTATGTTTATCTGTCTATTTTATCCATGTTGAAAATTTGTACTTTCCAGTATTTTGTAGTTCTATGCATATGATACATATTTAAGCTTTTTTCTTTTTGTTTTCCTGGAGGGTGGCGCGGCTCAGTTGAGAGAATTGGTTTTTTAATGGCCTGATGGTGTTCACTGTTGGGTAATATTCGGAATGATTTTTTTCTATTATTATTATTTGAATTAAAATTTTATGAAGTCCAATTTGAAGCTTTGCTACTGGGTCATGCGATTGTAGGAAAATTTGCTCGGTGATCGGTACCATTTTTGTCCTTTGGGAATTGGGAGTTGAAAGTTTTTATTGGACCTGGGTGTTTGAGTTCTGAGGATTTTGAAGATGATTCTTCTTTGCTTGAAAGTCCTTTTCAAAGACTAACAATTTTTCTCATATTCCTCAAATTTGGTTAATCCAATTCAATCCAATCCCTGTCTTACACCTCGAGAATCTATTCTTTATTCCCCCACCTGCCCCTTCTATCTCTATCTTTCAGTTTCTAGTCTGTAGATCTGTTTGCTTTTTTCTTTTGCATCTTATTGGTTTGCTTTCATTATATCTTTTGACTACTTGATCAATGAAAAAGGAGGGACAAGAGAGGGGATCCTAAGTATTCCTTTATGGGAATTTGTCAATTTTGCTTCGTTGGAAATTGGCAATTGGTCCTTCTGTCATCTTCCATTTTCTGTTAAGCCACACAAAGTACCGTCTGTTGACCAAAAAAAAAAAAAACAGACAAAGTACCTTATGGTCAGTGAGTTGACCATTGTGCACTAAGAAGATGAAATCCATTGAAGAGTAGATGAGTTATTTTATATTTTCAGTTGATCTTCATTGGATCAGGTGGGGCTGTAATTAGCAACATGGGAAAATGAATGAAAGAAAGCTGCTGATTTTGAGTTTTCTTCGTTGAATCAGATAAATGGTTGCGTGGGTGTGATAATGTGGAATCTATTTTATTAAAATGTGTCGGTGGGTTTCTGAGTCATGGATTTGGTGCCCCTTTACAAAGAGCCAGATGCTTTTATGGTTGAAGGCAATATGATTGGAGACTGGTTGCTGTTCTTTGGCTCACATGTTTTCATCTTTCCCTTTTCTATCTCTCTTCACTTTTTTCCATTGTCTTCCCTTTGAAGTATGGTAAGGGTAAAGAGAGATATAGAATCAATTTTTCTCTCTTATTTTAATGGACCCTGTTCTGTAGGTGTGTTAATCTTTAATCTTTATTGGTGGAAAGTGCTAAGATGTTAACTTTTACTTTCAACATATTGTTTCAATGGAAAATTTGTTGCAAACATCAGCTCAGTTCTAATTCAAGTGGTGAGTAATGATTGAATCAGCTGAAAACATATACTTAAAATTGCTTATGCTTCAGTGGGAGACTTGTACTTCCTTGTTAATTCATTCTGGCTGATTGCCCATATTAACAAGCTTGGATCCTGCAATTGTTTGTAGGATTGCTTTAAGTAGGATATTGTATTCTAACTCCCACCGATTCTTATGCAGATGAGTTGATGCAAGCAGATCCTCCGAAAGTGCATATCTGTTTAATAGATGAAAAATACAATCAAACTAGGATGGGGTTTAATGGCCAAATGATATCGGAAAGCCTTTTTCTGCAAAATGAGTTTGAAATGGTGAAAATTTTGGTTCGATGCATTTATATGATTGGATTTTTAACTTTGTCGTAAGCATGTAGTAGATATATCAGTTTTAGCTGATCATTACACTGCATATTTGATTTTGCATGGAGAGCAGTTCAAATTCATGGTGACTTTAGAAGGCATGATGTGGTGATTTGAAGTTAGTAGTGGCAAGGTATTCATGGCTTCTGAGTTCTGAACCAAATTTTAAGGCAGCTGAAATTTTTCTGATTTTCATGAAGTCTTAACTGTCTCTTTGACTTCCATCTGATATTTCTCTCCATGTAATTTCTCTGTTGTATTAGCTAAGCTTGTAACTTTTTACTGTAGATCAGAAAAATCTTGGCTTGTAATTTTAGAATTGAAGTTTTATTGGTCATTTTGTGTTTCTTTTGATCAAAATTTTATAATTCATTCTTATTTTGCAGGAATAAAGTAAGGATTGTGGAAGCTGGAGCCTTAGAACCAATACTTAGCTTCCTCCAGTCGCATAATTTAGATTTACAGGGTTATGCAACAGCAGCTTTGCTTACGCTATCTGCTTCTGCCATTAACAAGTCAGTCATTAGTGCCTCTGGTGCCATCCCTTTTCTGATGGAAATCCTTGGACATGGAAGTCCACAGGCAAAAGTTGATGCTGTGATGGCTCTCTCTAATCTTTCAACATATGCAGATAATCTCAAAGTCATTCGTGAAATGAATCCAATCCCTTCTGCCGTTAGTTTACTGAAGACATGTAAAAAATCTTCAAAAACTGCCGAAAAATGTTGTTCACTCATAGAGTCTTTAGTGGATTTTGAAGATGTTAGAACTGCATTGATAGCTGAAGAAGGTGGAGTTCTCTCCGTTGTTGAAATACTGGAAAATGGGTCTCTCCAAAGCCGAGAACATGCTGTTGGGGTGCTGCTGACCATGTGCCAGAGTGATAGATCTAAATACAGGGAACCAATTCTCGGAGAAGGTGTAATTCCTGGACTTCTTGAGCTCACAGTTCAAGGAACACCCAAGTCTCAGTCAAAAGCACAGATGTTATTGAGATTGCTTAGAGACAATCCATATCCAAGATCTGAGCTTGAGCCAGACACACTAGAAAATATTATGTGCAGTATAATTTCCCAGATAGACGGAGATGATCAATCTGGTAAAGCTAGGAAGATGCTTTCTGAGATGGTGCAGGTTAGCATGGAACAAAGCTTAAGTCATCTGCAGCGAAGGGCCCTTGTATGCACCCCCAGTGAGCTGCCTATTAGTAGTTGTACTTCTGAAGTATCTTCAAAATGATTGTTTTGGCAATCACTTTTGCCCTTGTATTTTCTTTTCTCATGTGGGGCTTGTGAGAAAAGTTTTCTTTTGTACAAAGAAAAAGAAAATACAGTATAGTATAAGGAAGAATGCCAGTCCAGGCTGATGTGTTGGTGTCGGGTGACTGGTAAAAATCAAATAAATCTGGCAGTTGTGTGAAGTTTCTTTTTTTTTTTATTATTTTTTTGCTACATCAGAAAATTGGCAGTTGTATGAGTCTAGAATTATAACTATTTTAGTTTCAAAATCAAAAGGAAAAGGTTGTTTGGAGGGGGTTATAAAGTAACTGTTGTACCAAATCTTTAATTCCGCAGTTGTATGCATTGATCCACAGTTAATTCCTTGTGTTCCTAACTCGCCAGTTTCCTTTTTCATGCCTCTTAATTATTGCCAGCGGAGGGGTGCAGCTGCTTATTCAACATTGATGGCCTTGGCCTTAAACCCATTAATCTTTGATTCTTTATCTTGAGTTTGGTAGCCGGTAGACTGATCTATGATTCCATTAAGTCCAAAATTTCCTCATCTCTGACTCTTAGGCTTCCAAAACATCCTCATCTCGATTCCTAGGTTGTTTTAAGAATTACTTTGAAATCCTTCGTAGTATGGTTCCTTAAGATGTTAGGTAGAATAGGTAGAATAAATTGGAAGGAACGAATGATGAGTCTACCATAAAAAGGGTTGAAAAGTTTTATCTCTACCTAACAATGCGGCTTGGTATTAGAGAGACATGCGGTGTATAGTCTTTTTCATTTCTGGTCTGCTGACCAAACTTTTGTCGGTGCCATATTACTATATGGCGAAACTTGAAATCAGGCAATTGATGGCGTTTAATTGGCAATTAATTTCCCTGGTCTTCCGTTAGTTGTCAAACTGCAGCAGCCTCTCAAAAAGAATCGTTTCCAATCTCGCACTAGCAAGTCCAGCTTTCGTGATCCTTGAATCTCATTTGCTGCTAAATGAAGGGTACTAAATAGACCCTATTCTATTCACCATTGCCCTCCCCCGCCCTTTACCATATTATTGCTAAATGGACAAAAATCCTGTGGCCCATTTCTTATCGCACTTAAAAGCCTAGCCGAAATTATTAGATACCAATATCTTATTTCTTTTCTGGGGTCAGTGTTCCAATTCTTCGAAGTTAATCACATTTGTAGCTTTCAACTTTATTTTTGTTCCAATGAATTTCTTTCCTAACAGGGTTTCATCTCCAATTGGGCGGCAGAAGGAATGATTGCTTGCCAAGATGTATTAAAGCTCATAATTGTTATTCCATTACTTTTTCCTTTTTTTTTTTGGTTGATAACTTCGCAACAAATCCCCGTCCAATAAAATTTCCTTTTGTTTCTTTTTTATGTTCTTTGTTCAAGAAGTATAGGCCATTAGCAATGCGAGTCCCCACTAAAGGATTTCCAATGTACGGTCAAATTTTCTATTCGGATCGAGTTGTTTTAGCGATTTTAGCTTGAATTGAGTTGATTTGATCAGGTTGGACAATTTGAGCGGCTAAGGTATGTGCAGGATTGGCTTTTTTTGTAAGTATTGGGGCTTGGGGGTTGAGTTTATAGTTGGCAGGATATTACCATTTAGGTGTGAAAGTGATGAATGGCAATGAGTTGATTGAGACGATGGCGTTTTGCTTAGAGCCAGAGAGGGCTATGTGTTGAAACCCAAAGCAACGTGTCGCCAACATGGATTTCGAAAAGTTTTTAACCTAAAAAGGTAACATCCACGTCAGATGAGGGGTTTCTTGAAGTTCGCGCTCCTTATTAGTGCTTTATTGTCAAGATTTTAAGTTACGAATAATGACGTCCTTCCCGAATGAATTTTCAGATATTTTATGCTAAATACATTATAAAAATAAATTTACAAGATTTAAATTTAATTATGAAATGAAAAATTTATTATAAATATCATAATATAATTTAAATATATTAAAACTCTCATAAAAATAAAATTATAAACAAAAATTGCAATAGAAAATCAGCCAAATAATCATAATAATAATGCAAAATGATGACGATAATTATAACAAAGATAATAATAATAATAATTTATATTAATAATTATAAATAAATATTTAAAATGAAAAATATTTAGGAATAATAATTTTTATTAATTAATAATTTAAATATTTTATAATTTTTACTATATATTTTATACTGTTAATATATTATTTTCTATTATTATTCTTGAAAAAATAAAGATTATAGTAATAAATATTTATTATTATTATTATTATCATGTATGTTTTTTAATTTTTTTATTTATAAAATTTTATTTGTTGTACTTAATAAAAAATATTTTATTATTTGACTATATTTATATTTTTCAAATATATAAATCATAAAATATAATTTAATTTATAAAGAGGAAATGGACGCAAATAAAAATGAGATTAATTAAAAGAGGAATAGAATTGTAATTAAAATTCTATTTTTACAAGAAACAGAATGCATATAAGATTTTTTTTTTTCATGTAATACTAAAAGTAAAAATCACTCATTATTTTTTCTTATTCCAATAAAAAAAATGGTGAATCGAGTTTTTAAAAATAAAAGAGACTCTTTCCAAATGTGCAAATCCACTTTATACCTTTAATCAGAATTTATATATAAAAAAAATGATACAAAATATATTTTTATTTTTGGTTATTTTTAATTTTATTTTTTTATATTAAATGATTCTAACTAATGTTCAAATTCAAAATTTTTAACTTTACAGAAAACTTCAGTATCAGATTAATTGTTTTTATTTTCTTGATGGGAAAATAAGCCAAGCATAGCCCTATTATAATATGATTTTCCTTAATAGCAAAGTGCTAATTTTACTGGAATTTGAATATGATAGATATTTGGGTTTTTAGCCACTTAGATTGTCGTGGGGCATAACCTCAATTGGAAACAAAATTGATTATTAAAACATTAATCCTTATAGATATATATATATATATATATCCCTTTTGGCGGTGTGCGGTGCTTATTCTGGCTTGGTTTGATTGTTGCAAGGTTCAAGAGTCCAACACTTTCTAGGCAGTTGCCAAAAATCTCTCGTAAAAATCGTGTAGTGGGGGATTCATATCCCAACGGACCCAAAATCCTCAGCTAACTAAACCTATTCTATCCAGATGGCTATAATTTTCACTCTTGATCATCTTTAATTCTCTGCACTACCTTATCTCCAATCAACAAAACAATGGCTACAGAAGTGGAAGAGATTTCAAAGATGGAAGAAGGCGTTAAGTCCCCTGAGTACGAGTCCGAAGACGATGAAAATTGCAGCTTTTGCACATCGCCAGCGGTGGTATCCATCGCACAAAAGGTCAGTAACCTACAAGCCTCCATTTGTTCTTATTTTGACGTGTGTTTCTTTTCCCATTTTCTCTTTCTCAGACGCGGGGTCTCGGGACGTAGGTTTTTTCTCTACTCCCTGTAACCTTCATTTTACTAGTAAATCTAGCACACCCAAATCAAATTTGTGCCTGAACAAGACCCCATGGTCCCATCTGTAATTTGTGTGGGACCGTGCTTTGCAGCTCAAATATCAATGGGATTTGGAATCAACTAAGCTAAATGAATTAATGATCAGTGCACTGTGCACCGAGCACTATATCAAGTCGAAGAATTGGGTTACTTACTGTATTAACAGTTAGTTTCTATATATTGATGTTGCATTGTTTTTAGTTAATTGCTGAGGCTATTGGCACGTACTTTGTGATATTTGCGGGATGTGGAGCTGTGGCTGTGAACAAGATATATGGGTCAGTCACGTTTCCAGGCATTTGTGTGACCTGGGGTCTGATTGTGATGGTCATGATTTATTCAGTTGGACATATTTCTGGTGCCCATTTCAATCCAGCAGTCACCATCACTTTCTTCCTTTTGCGCGGCTTTCCATTATGGCAGGTGAAGCTTCTAACCAAAGATTTCATAGACACCATTTAAACTAATATAAGAAAATTAAAACACCACCCCCCCTCCCCCCGGAAGAAAAAATTACGGTTGCATATGGCCACTATGCATATATTATGATTCTTGGGTCAGTCTATTATTTCATGTGGCTGTAGGTCCCCCTTTATATTGCAGCTCAGATGGTAGGAGCAATTCTTGCCAGTGGCACGCTAGCAATGGCACTCGAAGTAACTCCCAAAGCTTATTTTGGAACCATGCCAATTGGATCTAATGGACAGTCATTAGTACTAGAAATCATCATCACCTTCCTGTTGCTCTTCGTTATTTGCAGCGCTTCAACTGATAATAAGACAGTAAGTCATTCTAACACAGCCTCTTTCCACTTACCAGTGCTTATCTGTTGGTTTTACTCCTAACTTTTTTTTTTTTTTTTTAATCTTTCTCCTCTTGTATTTCAACAGGTAGGCAAACTAGCTGGAATTCTTGTTGGCATGACCATACTATTGAATGTCTTTGTAGCCGGGTACGTTTTTCAATGTTTATGTTTCTAATTAATATTATTATCGTAAAAGATTTTCATTTTTGAAGCACCATGAGTCGAAATTGTTAATGGACACAACAATTGGGGTTCTTCTTCTCTCACGCAAAATAGCTGAAAAGTGGTAAAGTTGCTAAATACTTGATGCTCGTTAGTTATGTGCTTCTCTCTACTTGTTTCTTTTTTGTTTGTTTGTTTTTTTTTTTTTTTTAATTTTTACTCTTGCTAGTTGAATTAGAGAAGGGAGATTTTATACTGACAACCATACTCTCTTTAAAGACATGGATAATTGCTATCACTAATTGGCCAAATATGTCTGTGAACATAAATGAACACAATTTTTATAATTCTTTGGTGCAGGCTGGTTTCAGGAGCTTCAATGAACCCCGCAAGGAGCCTTGGGCCTGCCATAGTTAAGCGTGAATACAGAGGAATATGGGTCTATATAGTTGGCCCAATTGTTGGGGCTGTGGCTGGAGGATTGGTGTCTAACATTATCAGACCCACAGACAAAGCCCTCGGGGAGTTAACCAAACGGGTCTCCTTCAAGAGAACGACCAAACAGTAATCCTTTGTTGGGTTAAACAGATAACTGACGCCTGACTCTTTGTGTTATCCACAGTTGCTTGTTCTTTTTTTTTTTTTCTTTTTGTCTTCCTATGTTTTTCTTTCTCTGCTTTATGGAATCTGCATGTAGTATTGCTTAGATTATTGAAATGCAACAAAGTTTGAACAACCTAAACTATCCCCACATCGATTGAGTTCTGCTAACAGTCTTTTTTTATTTTCTTTTTTTGGGGATAAGGAATTCTAATTAATATTATTAGCTTGGGACCCTTTTTGTTTTTGTTTTTTTTTTTTGTTCGGTACGTGGTCAACTAATTTCAATTGTGATGTGTGAATGAAGTAAAATAGTAATTGGTCGTACCTTCAGGAGAGTTAAACTTGCTCAAAAATTTTCTATCCTCGAATTGCTTCGTAAAATAGATAAACCAAACATTACATTAAAAAAATGTAGCGTTTCAAAAAAGAAATTACATGAACATGCTTTGTTTCTGTATTGATTGTGGAGTATGTCAATTATAATCTGCAAATCTTATTCATTTTGGGCATTTACCCATACTTAAGACGTCCATAGGATTGATGACTTCAACCCAAAGTAACAATTATTCTGCTATCGTTATTGTCTTTCCTTTCTTGACTTCAACCTAGTTTATAAACACACGTTCCTCCCTCCGTGAAAAATTTTGTTGCGCTATAAGTTTTCGTTTCTTTTTGATCCCATTCTTGAAAAAGGAATACAGTACCCCATCTCCATCTCCTCATGTTTGGTTGATTTTCAGTGGTTAGTCATGCAAGTTCAAATCTAAAAGCCAAACACATGACAGAAGCCCATATAATAGAACACATCTATTCCAGTCTTTTCTGAAAGCGTTCGAGTCAAACTTATAAATGTTAACGTTATATATAGCAATTAAGAATCACTACATTGTTCAACTTTCCTCATTATGATGACACTTTGAAGGATGTAATTAAACAAGCTAATGCACTTAAAATGAAATTAAAGAGCTATTATAACAGCCAGCAATATTCTATCTAACATTGATATCTATATGTGTGTAACAACCAGGAACTAGAACGGAAATCTTTATGAATTATGATGGTAACAGAAATATAGGAAGCCCAAGGGGAAAGCGCTTTTTTTTTTTTTTTTCTGGGTACATCTTCGTGTAAGAGCTTCGATAATAGGAAACATGAAAATCAGAAAAAATCTCACTTAAAAAAAAAAATACTTCACACGAAGTATTTTTTGATGTTGCATAATTCCCGTGAAGGTAGGAAAGAGAGAATTACATATAGCACTGGCAAAGCCAATCCCATGTTGCATGTATGAAAGTAAAGCTTAATATTGGCTGCTGACGATTTGTTCGGCGAAGGAGCAGAAGTCGGAGTCCCTGGTACATTTGATGAAGGTGGTGCTGGTGCCGTCCCTTGTGGAGGTGCTGAAGGGGTATCGTTGCGGCCGGGTGGTGGAGGAAATTCCACGGCAGGAGTTGGCTCCGGTATGTTTGAGAATGGAGGTGGAGGCGGCGTATCATCGACGGGACTGGGTGGTGGAAATTGCAAGGACGGTGGTGAAGGTGGAGGAATGGCACTTGGTGGTGGATTGTTCCAGCAAGCCAGCCCAGGAACATTAGATGATTGTGATGCATGTGCGGCTATTGGCATTGGTTTGGCTATAAAAGACAAGTAAAACATGAAGAGAAGTAGGGCAGGGACTTGTTGGCTTAATGTTCTCATTCTGGCCGTGGTGATGCCTCTCAGGTTGTTTGGGGAAAAAAACTTTGTTAGGGTAACAAGGAGAAATGGGAGGGCTTTTATACATATAGGGCATGGGCCTTGTTTGATATTTCTAAGGTTTTGTCTTGGAGTCTTAATTTTTAATTAATAGGAAAGTTCAAAGGATGCAAGTAAATTCTCTTAACTGATATATCTATAGTTATTAAATTCAATCCGACTATCAACTCGCAGAGAAGACTACACACTGAGTTATCGGTTCAATCAATTGATCATTTTGTTGAACTAACGGGTCAATGGCATTAAGTATTTTATAATATATATATATATATATATATATATATTATAATTTTATAAATTCTAAATGAACACAAACGTGCTCTTTTTTATAATTATAAGAAAAAAATTACATTTATTATTTATAATATAAAATATCAATATATATAGTGTGACATTATAAATAAAATATTTTTTTAACTAAGTTAGAAAATTAAATTTGATATTCTAAATTTTTTAGTTTTACATATAATTTTTATTAGTAACAATGGGGTGTTTCTTGTCGCTTCTTTGATCATTTAGTAATATGCCTTAGGGTAGCAAATTAGGATTGGGGTCCTATTCCTTTCAAATTCTTTAACCATTGGCTTAATAACAAGGGAGTCATTGACGAGATTGTAGAGGTATATATAAACTCGAAGGTTAAAGGGCAGCTAATTCTATTCTTAGCCAGCGACAAAGATTAGTCAAAGACCATCTCAAGGTATGGAATTTTAAGAAATGGCCTAATAAGTAGGGGAACTTATAGACAGTGACTAATAAAATTAAACATTTGACTTTGAAACAAGAGAAATACCCTTTGACAGATGAGGAAAGAACAAGTTGTGCAATTATATAATTATACTAGGATTGTTCAAAAAAAGAATAGTAATAATGATTTCAAAAATCTTGTTTTAGATGGTGGGTTAAGGGAGATAGCAATTCTAAACTCTTTCATACTCTTGCATCGAACAAAAGAGGAAAGAATTTGATTAATTGTGCCAATGTTAATGGAGCTATAAGGGAAGTTATCCTTAATCACTATGGGAAGCTATTTGGTATTTTAGTTCCACTTGTTATAGTATGGATAAGTTTTTTTTTTTTTTTTCGTCCTTTCCATAAATTGGACATAATAGATAATATGGTCCTTGAAAGTCTATTCTTGTTGATGGAGATGTGGGAGGTGATTAGAGACTATGATGGTAATAAAACATAATGTAAAGCCAAATTTCTTTCTAAAATTGGATAGTTGATTCCAATTAAATCTAGCCTAAGGTATTTTATATTTATTATATGTCATTATTTAGGGTGCCCAAATATACCGAGGATCGTATTAAATAAATATAATGTTCCTCTTTTTGGGGGGATAAGAATGGCTAGAGGAAAATTTATCATGTCAGATGGGATTTGATATGTTAGAGCAAATCATAAAAGGGATTGAGTATTGGTAAACTTGGAGATATTAATCAGTGCCTATTGACAAAATAGCTTTAAAACATGGAAAACCATAATTAGAAGAAAAGGGTAAAAATACTCAAGGCATGATATGGTGATTATCAGTATCACTTATAGGAATGGTCTATAAAAGGGCATTAAATGTCCTTATTTGGCAAGACATATGTTTTATGGGATAGCAGAATTAAAAATATTTAAATGTTATAAAATCTAATTTTCAATATGTAGTGGGAAATGGAGAAAAGGTGGATTTTTGGCATTATATCTAGGTAGGATGTGTCTCCCTTCGTAGTAGGTTCCTTCAACTTTTTGTTGTGGCTAGGAAAAAGATATGCACAATTAGCAACTTTGGATAATGGGTTAATGGAAAATTTCATGGCAATAAAATCTCTTTGATTGAGAATAAGATTAGTATAATGCATTCATCAAAACTATTCAAGGGTGATGTTTGTCATTAAGTGAATTGTATAAATTCATGTGGTAAAGAGAACAAAATGACTTGTTTATACTAAAATCATTTTGTGAATTAAAGGACAGTATCAGAAATAAGGCTTATGACAAAACTTGTTACATTTGGCGCAGGTTAACACCTCCTAAAGTGGAAATCTTTGGATGGCAATTGATGCTTCAATGACTACTAGTTAAGAAATGGTTATGTAGAATAATGGGTGATTCAGACAGGGATATAACTTGTACCATATGTTTGATGACAATCATTTGTTTCTTCATTGTAGTCCAATTTGGAAGGTATGGTGTCATTATCTATAATGGTGAGAAATAGTTTGGATTGCTTGGAAGACAATAAAGGGTTTTTGGGAAATATAGAGTGAGCTTGGTCAATGCTGTCAATTAAAAGACACATGGGTTATAGGTATTTTTGCAATTATATGATTAATTTGGTTAGTAAGAAATAAATGAATCTTTAAAGGGAAGTCTTTCCACGTTGAAAAGATGTACAACTTGATTTAAGTTAGATTACTATGGTAGGTAAGGGTAAAATGATCTTATTGTTACTATTTGATTAATGATTTTATGCCAAATATTGTAAGTGTTTTTCCTATCCAAAGGAAGTGTAATCATGATAGAGAACTGATATGGACTTATTGACAAGGGAAACATTCAAATTTAATACTAATGCATCAATGTTTGACTCTACTAGAATGGTAGGTATTAACTCCTAAGTTCTTTAATAAGAAAATGCAAGTATTTAGTGGCACTTTGTACCAATATTTGGTATAAAATTGACATAAGAAGAGTACGCCAAAGAAAATAAAGTGTAGGAGAAGTAAGTTAACATGTTATGACCTTAGAATCAAGCAAAAAGCATACTTAAGTCGTTGGTTATGACTTTGGAATCAAGCAGCGAGCATGCATAGGCAAAGTGGTAGTAGGCTGCAAGTTAGGAAAATTGGTTCACGGGCTGAGTGCTAGGCCAACATGGTGCCACATAGAATACATGTATGTATCAGGCATACATGTATGAGAGATTCGATGGTTGAAACAGTTTTCAAGCTGTCATGATCTTAAGTCCCACAAAAATAAGGAGATTGTAAGTGATATTTCCTAAAAATGTGAGCAATGTAGGTTGGAACTATCTACAAATTACCATAATCTCAAGTCTTATAAAAATAGGGAGATCATGAGTAGTGTTTCCTAAAAATGTAGGCAAAGGATGAGTGAGCAATTAAGAGTAGCATGTGACCTAAATTTAATTCCTTAAAAATAACTAGTCATGGTGAGTTGTTAGCTAAATGTGAAAAATTTTAAAGTTAATAGATTGTACCACCTAAATAGGAGAAAAAAATAGAGAAAGTGTAAGGTTTAAAGATCTTAAATCTGAGTGCACAAAATAAGAAAGTAGGGGGCAATTTTTAAAATCATTAACTCATAATCTTATGTAATCTAGTAAGATATGATTGGTTTAACAATAAAGTCATACAAGTTTAAGTAATTGGGGATATCAACTATAATTCTATAAATAAGTGAGAGCAGTCAATGACTCCAATAGGTACAAATAGATTAAAGTGCCAAAAGTAAGAAAACACATAAAGGGAGTGTACAAGGTACTTGGTATTATATCTTGTATACTTTTTAAAAAAGTAATAAAGAGATAAGAAGGTTGTTGTATGTGCTTATACCTATTCTTTTACTTGTGCAATTATGTATAAATTATTTATTTGTAATCTTATCAGTAGATTTAGTTGAAACTAAGTGAACAACTTAGTATTATTATGAAGTTAAAAATTTGGATGAAATATTAATCCTATGACAATAGGTATTAGGGGGTTTCGAGAGGGTATGATGAGAAGATCGTGTGCATTTTTTCCAAGTCCGTCTGGGTGGGTAATATAAATAAGGCAGAATTGGCATCGACTAGAGAGGCAGTGGCCTTATAGCCTTATAGGGGCAAAGGGTGGATGATGAATCTACCCCACTGGTTATAAAAAGTTATTCTTCTACTGTAGTTGCATGGTTAAACTATGAGAGGGAAAGACCTTGGGCTCTATTTGCTATCTTTAACGATATCACGAATAGAAGTAAGGGTCTTATATCCTTTGTTTACCGGCCGTGAGAATGCAATTTCTTTGCGGATACATTGGAAAAGTAGGGAAATAATAGATCAAAGCAATTTGTTGCACGATTTTGATTACTTAGTGTCTCACCTCTGATGGAGATACAGATAGACTTATATCAGATGGAGAATTTTTTTTTAGGGTGAGGATCATTTGTTATAGGGACTATATCGGTATGGATTTTGCCATTCGGTGATTATTCTTTCGGGCAAAATGTTGTTTATCCTTTGGGGGCCATGTCTTTGGTGATTGCCTCGCAGGTGCTTACTTTGTATATGATGTGTTTTTGGATGCCATAGGATGATTCTTACCTTAGGCAGTTTTTTGGTATGGTGACATGTTCATATGTCACACGGTAAAAATCTTTGAATTAACAAGTTAGAACAGACTCTCAAAATTAGTTGACTTGACCTATTTGTTGTTATTGTAAACTCATGAAGTTATCTTGAATGAATGGAACACTCATGATGTTCAAAAAAAAAAAAAATAAATAATTGTTTACTGAAAATTTACCAAAATTTTGTGCACTCCCACATAAGATATACACTTGCAATTAGTACAACGGGCACAACTTTTCCTGTATCTTGATTGAGAATTTTTACTCATATTAATTTTCCGACCCAGCAAATGGTGGAAAAGAAAAGTCTTCACTGTTCAAAAAAAAAAAAGAAGAAGAAGAAGAAAAGTCTTCGGGTTTTTTATTTGGAATAATTGCAAAAATACTACTAAGGCACGTCCTAGTTAACATTTCAGTCCATTAATATTTCCTTCTGAATATTTTTGTCGAAACTGTTGTTTGCGGCCTACAATTTGACCGTCACATTTGATCTTACGAATATATTCTAATCCTAAATTTTGCCTCTGTTAATATTTTAGTCCCATAAACAAAAGGTATTCAAATTAAACACCAATGGATCTAAGTGTTTACTATTAAAAAAAAAAAAAGAGAGATATTTTTGTGGTTATCCATTTTTATTCTGGGCAGAATAGGGAGAAATGTCCTAATCACTCTCTCGCAATGGTCCTGTTTTCGTATGTTTAAACGTGGCCCACCCACATAAAACAATCTGTCTCTATTGTATGAAAAGTAATTAACCATCTGAAAATGCAAAGGCATCATCCGCAAAAGAGAAGGAATGGATCGACTGATGATTTCACGAAGCATTAACTTGAACAACGTGGTCTTCACTAATCACAGAAGTTTTCGGTCCATCACAAGGTGTTTGAGATTGTAGACTACTGTACATTCTACAAATGATGAAAGCATTACGTTTTATCTCTTACTTCCAACCACAATAAGACATGTTATGAAATGGTTTAGTTTTTTTTTTTTCTTCTTTTCCGCAATCGGTTAGGTGACAAATACCTATCGGCACTTTGTAACTTTGCATATAACAAACGAATCCTATGTGACCACTAGACCTTTGGCTTTAGTTGGGGGTTTATAAAGGCAGATGCCGCGATGGCCAATCGGAAATTGACTATGCGTGTATTCCTACCGAATTAATAAATATTGATCTAAAATATCAAAAAGCAGAAGCGTCAATGACCTTCGAAATATGCTTTAAAATCTTGGAGTGGTTGTTTAGTAGCAAATTAGCGTTGGCTAATCATTAAAGAGTTTCAATATGTAGCCAGAAGATCCGATTAGAGAACAACCAGAACGTGCACCCCATCTAATAAAAATAAAAAAAAAATTAAAAAAAATTGTTTTTGAAACGTCAACTTTTTCGCCAAAAATAAGTTAATTTGCAAATAAAATATCAAAATGTGCAGCGAACAAGATAAAATATATATGACGAGTTATAAAATTGTCTAATTATGTCTGGTTGCATGGTTCTCGCTTCTAGTTGCTGTTTTATAGTCTCGGTTGCAAATATACCGAATTTAAACGAGAAAATTGAAATTAAAAATAATAATTTATTTAAAAAAAAAAAAGAAAAAAAAAAAAAATGTTCATCTTTTTATTAGGTAGGGCTCTCGCGTTCCGGCTGCTCTTTGGCCGGATGTTTTGGCTGCAAACTTTTTCCGGTCATTAAATTGATACCATTAGTTTCCAACGTGAAAGAACCAATGGCTTCCGTCTAAACTTTGGTACGGGTACGTAACAGCTGCACTGGTTTTGACTTTTCAAAATATTGCCATAAAATGAGCACTCAAAAGATACAATAGATGTTTGTAATTCAATTGCGCAATCAATAGACATGTAACGGCAGCCACTTCAATTGTTATCGGACGCTTTAAATCACCATTACGCCGATTCCTGCTGCTCCGTGGACATAACCTAATTGTCAGAAACCGAGCCTTCAAGTAAAACCTAGAGCCCTAAAACCAGCAAGAACATTACCAAAATCATAAATGGAAAGATGAGCATTCTTGGCTCGGGCCTCGTCATTGCGTCCGAATGATCCGGCGGCGGTGGAGGATTCTTGTAATACCACGGGAAGTAGAATAATATTGGGTTAGGAGGCGGAGGAGCATAAAAAAGAGGAGGTGGGTATGGCACATTCCAATCTGGCGGTGAATAGAAAGGCAGCGGTGGCGGTGGCGGTGGCAGTGGCAATGAAGGCGGCGGCGGGCAAAATTTAGTGGGAACAGGTGGTGGCTGGCAAGGGTAGGGGCATGCATAAGGAGGAGGAGAGTAGTAGACTGATTTTTGGCCGGGGGGTACTGTATTTTGTGACGCTAATTTGGCTGGTGAATCAGAGAAAACTACGATCCATATTAGGATAGGAAATGCTTGCATAAATTTCTTGGCCATCGTGTAGATTAAGTGTGGCAGGCCTCGCAAAAGTGAGAAAAAGAAGAAGAGATGCGCCAAGCGAAGAGGAACTTGGGTGCGGGATGTGTGGTGGGAGATAACAGAAGGCTATCTGGCTTTTGTTATCTGAAGGAATGGCTAAAAGCGGAGACTTTGAAAGTAGCCATAGCATGCATGCATGCATAAATACTGCGGCGTTACATGTTAAATCGGGTGCTTTAATTATCCTCCCTTGTTGTGGACTTTAGCTGCAGTTCAAGAGAGTTGTCCCCAACTGGGGAGGGTGTATTCGGCCCCCCTTCGCATCGACGTGGGCCGGTGAGATTGTTAAATTTCTTAAATTGTCGTGAATAATTGACCTCATTTGTTGCCCTTTGTGTAGCTTAAGGAATAATGGAGATCGGTGGATGTAAAGTAGATGGAATATTATTCAATAAGTAATGCTAGATGTCAACAGAAATGCCAAAAATGCAGCAGACTATGTTTTCTAGTAACGCTCTATCGATGAACACTCGATATCATCGAGGACAACTCACGTAGCCCAAACGTACGGCTCAGGGCCACACACACACCCAGGGTAAAGTGTAGATTTTTATAGAAAATTGTCGCTGAGATGTTGGCGTAAGTCCCCTTCCTCAAACAATTTGGAGTCTTTATAGATTTTTAGCTTTGATTCTTTACCCGTTGTTTTTTTTTTTTTTAAATTATTTTTTTATCATTTTCATGTTTATAGTCCATGCTAGCTTGTTTTACTTTTCACTTCATATTTTCCCATTTTCCATATCTTTAATTCATTTTACGTCTATTTGTGAGCGATGTGCGAGTAAAGAGAAAGGTTAAGGTAGATTGATGGTGTGCTGGGTCCGACCAAAAAAACCAAAATTCTTATAAGTACCAAAATGTGGAAATTTAAGCGTTACGCTAGACTTGACACTCCGCACAAGGTTAGTGAATTTTTGTTTTTTTTATGTATTTGACTTCTTTTTTTTTTGGTACGAATTTTTCTACGAAATAAGAACATAGGAACCTGTAAAAAAAAAAATATATATATATATATATATATATATATGTGTGTGTGTGTGTGTGTGTGTGAACCTTAATTAACAATTGTTTGCAAACAAACCAGCTTAATTTTGCCAAGCATCCACTCTGCGCAATTGTATAATATCCATGTGATTGCATTAATTTCCAACAATACCACCACATAATTACGATTGGGAAATTTCTGTGCAATGTTTGCGAAGATGCATGCTACCTACCTGCATCTCATCAATATCTAATTGCCAGATTCACCAATCCGTAATCCTCATTCCTTTATATAAATTTTTCGAAGAATTATATCACATGCAATAAATTATTTTCAAGATATATTTTATATTTCAAATTATGAATTACAATTAGTTAGATTGGTAACAAAATCAATGAAAAATAGTAGTGGTCAAGTACAGCTACATATAATTAAACAAAGGAAAAAAAAAAATTGCTCTTTAGTTTGTAAAACTCAGAGCAGCATACGATTAATGAGAACTTGGGTTGTGAAAGTGGCGAGTACGATGAATATGAACCCAATTCAACAGTTAATTTCCATTTGAAAAAAAAAAAAAAAAAAAACCGCATTTAACAGCTAATACTGATGTGGACTTGCAGAGAAGCACCAATCGGAGAGAATGACCGACACGTCCTAACCTCTGTTCTCGGGAAATGTGGAGGTAACGACACAACGTTTTGCGCTTGGTGGGGGAGGGAAGGCGGAAAATACATTGTTTATTTCAATTTGTGAGAAGTTGGTGGCATAATAAAAATGAAAAATTAAGTAAATATATAAAAGGATTAATTTTTTGTGAAAATTTATTTTAAAATAAAGTAATAATAATAGTAAGATATATTGATTTAAAAAATTAACTATGTACATAATTTTAATTATATTAAATAAGTTTAATTTTAACTAAATGAAAGAATAAATAAATTAATAAAAAGTAATTTAGTTATTTTGTATTAATTATAATTCAATAGGTAAAATTTAAAATAGTAATTCAATCGATTAAAATAAACTTTAAATGCATCTTATTAATTAATTAAATTTCAATTTAATTGGACCATAATTATATATTTGTTCACATGATTTACTAAATTTATCATAATAAAGAAAATAGAGTATTATTAAAAAATAGTATTTTTAATTCTGAAATAAAATTTTACTTCTATAAAAACTAAATTATAATTTAATTATTTAGAATCAAGATATATATATATATATAATCAATTTGATTATATTATAAATAATTTTTTAATTACAAATTTGATTAAAATTATAAATAAAAAGATTCTCAAAACATAAATCATAAAATATAAATAAAAGAATTACACTTATAATGCACTAAATTTAATTTCTACCATTAAAAATAAAGAATAAGATATTTTCTATTAGTTATCAAATTCTAATTAAATCAAATAATAATTTACCATTGAATTATAAAAATTATAATGAGTACTCCAAGTTAAAAAAATTTTCAATAACTCTTTCTTTTTTTCTTTTTTAATTTTTAGTGTTTGTAGTCATTTTATTCTCCATTAAGTTTTTTTAATTATAAAATAAAGTGTTTATATATTTATTGAGTGCAGTGAATTGTGAGTCAAACACACTATATAATAAATTATTAATTATACAATAATTAAACATAGCCTTTGAAGAGACTAATTAACCCAACGACACTTTCTTATTATGTTAACAAGTAGTGAAGGTTCTTACGCTCTAGCAGGTAGCTTTGATGGAAAATCACGTGCGCAATCATTGAACATTAGTGTAATAGAAAACAAGAATATTGACATATTCCATTGACAATTCTCTCTATCTGTTCTTTTTTTTTTTTTTTTTCCAAGTACCTTTTATTGATAATTCATTGCAGGAAGAAAGTATGCTTTTGTTAATCGTCCATTTTTTTCAGTAAATTACGCAGTTCCCGAGCCTATAATTTCCCAATTCAGAAACGCTTTCCTTTGCTGATTAAAATCTTAAAAATGTGTAAATTAGTGACACTGCCAGAAGCAAAAGCTATGTAATATACATATTAATTGGTATTGCCATACCCTTTGTAAGAAATCAGAAGGAGGCCTGGATCGCTTGACATAGCATGGCCCAACCCTCGGTCAAGTGGGCTTCAGTCGCACAAATTGTTCTCTCTGCTTTTTTTTTTTTAAATAAAATTTATAAATTTATAAATAAAACGGAAAAACGTGGCCTACCGCCTGACGCCTGCCTGTGCTGAGCTGAGCAGAGCTGCAGCCTCCAAGCTTGATTGGAAGAACCGAGAGATTTCATTTAGAGCGACAGTACGATGTTGTTGAGAATGCAAATGCAGCAGTACGACTGGCTATGTGTTGTGTCAGATCGTATAATATTGGTAAAAAAGACTCGCTTAGAAAATTGAGTTTGATGGAATTAGTTTTACTTGACAAGCATGGCATGTAATTGAATATGATCAATTTAGGCGTCGGCAACAACGTCAATATGACAACGTTTTCTGATAACAACTATTGATATAGAAGGTTGTGTAACAATATTTTTTATTACCCTTTTTATTTAATGTTGACCCAATAAATTTTTCTTCCATCTCATTTTAATTTTTTTTTATATATATAATTTGGTTGAGTACAAGACTTTTAAGTTTTCATAATGTGTTCTTTGTTAAATAAGTATAAAAAATTAAAAAAATTTATAATTTGATTCAATTAAAATATTAGTTAAATTAATTTAATTTTAAATATAAATAAAAATTTAAGTGAAAATTAATTAAAATAAAAAATAATTAAATAAATTTATATAGTATAAAATTATATGTATATTATATTTATAAAAAATGTAATTAAACTGAAAACTGACAATTACCTCCTTGGTCCCAAATATGGAGGTTTGCGAATTAAACATGGGAGTGGGTGCGCGTGTCACAACTCACGAGCGAGTCTCAGAGCAACATGCTCCGCTGGGAACTTCTTGACTTCCCGTTGAAACTGACCTCAGGGCTCTTCGAAAAAAAGGACTATGCGAAAGTCTTGGAAATTGGCATTAAGAAGATAGATCTAGTGGCGATACAACACGAATCACTCCCATTGTATTACACAAACACAGCGATCCAAGGGAGAAAAAGGGCAGGAAAAAAAAAAAAGAAAAGAAAAATCCATTGCAGGGATAAAAGTAATAAAACGAAAAGTATTGTCAGTTTTTTTTTTTTTTTAAATTTTATTTTTAAGTCTGTCATCATCTTCTTCGTTTACTTTTGTAGTGCTTTGAATTTATTCTCGATTGATGAGAGGGGGAATGTTTTGGTGCTTTTTGCCAAAGGGAAGACCTAAATTGTTATATAGGTGGCCCAACTCTTGCTTATGCATCACTGCTTGAGCCTAGACGATCCAGTCTCTTGAGACGACCTGCCCGACGTTCTATGAACCCCAACTCGTTTCAGGCTGCAGCCTATAGATGTCTAGACGTAATATGTTGAACCGAATGAAAATAACCAGGCAAATGGGTGGAGACAGTACATGTTGCCTATGCATTTAAATTTAATTTTGACTCTTCGGTCTAAAGATTGAAGCCACAAGCAACCAAAACCATCAGCGATGACTTTCAAAGTAGGTGAATCGTAGCCACCAGTTGCCCGGTTTCGCGGTAGAGCTAGGCTCTTATTCTCGACTACCAAATTAAATCTTGACGGCAAAATAAAGTACACAAAATCATAAAACTGAAAAAAGAAAAAAAATCGTGCAAATAAATAAACAAATAAATCATGTAATTTTTTTTTTTGTCATATGCTCACGTAGGGATTGAGATTATGGCATTGTCCGCACACTGAAAAACACAATTAGTTGCACTGTTACACAGATAATTGTCCTGCAAATTGGAAGATAGCAAGCATGCTTGATATGGCCAGTGTTGGACAGATACACAAGACCTCTATATTTGAGGCGTTAAGACTATAAATCAGACCAAGAATAAAATGGTACAGGAACTATGTCGCTAAATCAATACGACATTTACAACACCGAAAGCAAACAAAAGCAGCGACCAAATAGCAATATTCTGTCCAGCACCATTATAAAACCCCCAATCATAAGGATCAGCCACGTACAAATTGCCAGGTTGATTGGTCACATAAACGAACCTGGGTGGCGGAGGCGGAAGGGGGGTGCAGTACACTGTGTTGGGTGCTGGTGGTGGTGGTGGTGGTGGTAGCGGCGGGGATGGCGGAGGAGGTGGCAGCTGGCTACATGGGTTCACACAAGGGCATGATCCACACTTGGTTCCGGGATCAGTGTCTTGTGGCACCAACGTCTGGCCTAGAATTGTAGATGGGTACATGATCAAAAGAGGCATCACTAAAAGCAACTGAGAGCCCTTTTCATGCATTATTATTAATGACGACATTTTCATTGATGCGAGAGAGAGAGAGAGAGAGAGAGTATGAAATCTTCAAGACAAGAATTATGGGGTGGTTATAATGGTGTATGGGAATTATTTCATGCCTGGATTATTGAGTAGTGCACTTGGGCACAGGCGATACAGTTAGCTAGTTTTAGCTATTATAGGGAAAATATTGCACAGGTGAGCAGTGATAGACTTGATATATGTGACTTTTTCAAATGGGAATTGGGGTTTCTAATGTTTGAAAGCGAACTGCATGTGGATGTCGTAAATGTACTGGACCCTTTCTGTCACCATATTATTTTTGAGTTAGTTGTGAATTTTAAAAGGAGATGCCCTACAAATTGAATTTTTTTTTTATTTTTTTACCCGGGGAGGATAAGTATTACGTCAATTTAATTTCATTAATTTTCATTTAATATAGTTAAAAGTGCGCTGTTTGGAACACATTTGAACTAACACCTAGCTAGTCTGTCGTGTGTGTATATATATATATATATATATATTAAAAACCATAACACTGAAGCTGAATACAATGTTCATAATTTATGTTATTTATAATTCTTCTCGCTATCTTATACACGAAGCTGCTCACTTTCCGACTAACTTCAGCCGCCGTGAAACTTCTTGATGATCCAATTGAAAAAAGGGTTGTCAGAGCCTTTCCAATTAATGGTGATCAGCCCCAAAAGCACAAGATTGGTCTTGTGCATTAGGAACATTCGTGTAATGAATAGAATCATATGCCCTGTCAAAGCAAAACTCTTTTCCCTTTTTCTTCGAAGCATTGAACAATTCTCTTTAGCAGCAGAATGAATTCCCAACCAACCAAGAGTGCTACTACCTACACTACAAAAACGACGTGACGTCGTTCTATCAGACGCATTGAAACTGTATACCCTTTACCTCCTCTTGTTGTAAAACTAATGTTTCGTTTTTTTCTTTTTCGTATATAGAAGAACAACTTCAGTTGAGTTATCTGGCCAGCTGGAAATGAGGGATAACTAGCCTTTGCTTAGGATACAAATTCATTTCCATTGTCCATATAACTTGATTAGTTAGGTATTATTGAAAAAATGTCATGTGGCAATTGAAAAGGGCAAATATATATCAAAAACTTTAATTAAAAGCTTCAATTGCACTATAACGCAATATGTTTTTCCAACCAAAAAAAAAAAAGGTTTTTCCCTTTAGGTAGAAATAAATAAAAAAAAATTCTCATTTTTAGTTGATTTCCCATATTTATTTCTCTCCCCCCCCCCCAAAAAAAGGCCAAAAAAAAAAAAAAAAATATTGAGAAAAATGAAAAAAAAAAAAAAAAAGAGGAACAAAGAAAAGAAAAGAGAGGATACAAGAAAATAGTCGTTGCAAAATCCAAAAGTCACCACAAGTTTCGTAGGAGGGGGCTGAAGACAGTCTTGGACAGTGGCCCAATTTCATTCGGCCCAGATGGTCCGTCTGCATATCAATAAGGGCTCGGCCATCTCTGGTTTACGACGCTGGGACACATCATCCTCGCACATTTTTGTTTAGTTTTTTTTTTTTTTTTTAATACGACTGAAATAATTGTCCTCAAACTTTTGGAAATATCTCTTCCTTTATTTTTTTTTTCGAATTTCTTTTTCTGTTCTTCTCGGAATCATTATCATCTGTTAGCTTTATCTTATCAATGACATGGGATGAGGAGATTTTCAATTGAATAATGACACGGCTACTATTTTTTTTTTTTTTTTGGGACAACAGATACGAATTATTTTTCTATCATTTGTTGGGAAAATCGGTATGTTGGCATGTAAACGCTGCCCAAGTTCACGAAGAGAACAATCAAAAGAGTGGTTGAGCCCTTTGAATTAAAGGAGAGCTGTCGTTTTGATGTGTAACTTGAAAACATTCTGTAATTAATGTAAAAGATAAACAAGATTTAATAGTAGGGTTGAAATAATAATTAGCTAGTACGTAAAAAATTATGAGTATAAACGAATAAGTTTTTTTTTTTTAAATTATAAAAATTTAAGTAAATAATTCAATTCAACTAGTAAAATAAATGCAACGATTAGAGAAAATTGAATTAAAAAAACACATAAATTAGTGTGAAAAAATGAGAAAGAATATTTATAGAGTTAAAATGGATAATAAAAATATTTGTAATAAAATAAGAGTAGTATCATTTATTGGAGGAAAATTAAAGGAGTAATGTTTTTATTGTTGGCCCCATCAGACATAGACCTATAAACACTTCAAATAAGAAAATTTGCTAAATTCATGGGATGAGAAGAGGAGAAGGATACTGAAAGAGAATTTATAAAAATTAAATATCTTCTCAATTTAATCTTCTGTTTCTCTCCTTCTTTTTGTTGATGAAATTGGATTTTCTCGCTTAAAACGAAGAGTTTTTGTGGTTCATCTTTTACTACTTTTCTTTGCGTCACGTAGACTTGACTACGAGGTCAATTTGACCTTAAAATGGATTGACATTGACTTAAAAAAATTGGAATCAATCTAAATTATATAATTAATTTTAATTTTAAATTATAGTTAAGAGCTAAATGAATGAATTGAATTTTAATTATTATATAATTATCTAACCAATGATTCTAACTATTAATTAAACTTTCAGTTCAAATTGTAGGTTAATTAACAATATTTGAAAAATAAATAAAAAATAAAATAATTAATTATTTAAAATTTTTAATTAAAATTTTTCTTTATTTTATAAAGAATTTAAATTTTAAATTTTTTCTTTTAAAGGTGAAGTGAAATTAAATTAAATTAAATCTTAATAAAATCTAAATAAAATTAAAATTATTGATTAATTTAAAATTAAACTAAAATTAATAATTATATAAAAATTAAAACTAAGTCCAAAATAGAATTATTAATTAATTTAATTTTAATTTAAATTATTTTTTAAACAATATGATTAAAATTTATTATTTTTATAAATTCAAATTACGAATTTTTAATTAAATCAAAATCGACTCATGGTCAATTTTAGTATCATATATGTTCACTCCATGTTGGAGAGGTAATTGCCGTAATGTGATTGTTTTCCCCATTCAAACGTTTTGTTAATTTTGTTGGTCTATTGATTTCTCTTGAAATCCTTCTTAACGATTCCTAAATTTGTATTGAAATTCCCATATAATCTTCAGATTACATTAGCTTTCTATTTCCTACGACTTTAGACGGTTGTTGTTACCTGTGGGTCTTTGCTTAGAAGCGTCTCCAATCCTTTGTTCGGAACCAAACACAAGCAAAGGAGCGAGGCCCATAAAGCTTAGATTCACGCAAGTAGATGAAATTGGATTTTTTTCGCATAAATCGAAGTGTTTTTTGTTGTTCATCATTTACTACTTTTCTTTGTGCACTGGAGACCTGATCATCGGATCAATTTGACCTTAAATCGAATTAAAATTGGCTCGATAAAAAATTAGAATTGGCTAAAATTATTTCATTTGTTTCGGTGCCCGAGCTATTCAGATGGATGGACTGGTTACATTTCAACAATTCAAGAACCGTCGAGCTGACGATTAACCTACAGTTTGTGCAAATAAATAAATTAGATATATATATATATATATAATCTTTTTTATTTTTTTAATAAAATAAATTCAAATTTTCAATTTTTTTAAAAAAAGTGATAGATAAAATAAAATAAAATAAAACTTGAACCGAATCAAGATTGATAATTAATTTAGAATGACAATTAGAATTAATAATTGAAATAAAACTGTAATCAACTTAGAATCAGAACCGTCATTTAATCTAATTAAAATTAAAATTGAAACGACCCTTTAAACGACTCGGTCAAGATTTATCATTTTTACGAATCTAAACCACAGGCTCCGAACCGTAAACTGACTCGAAAACAACCCGTGGTCAGCTCTAGTGTACGACGTGTTGGAGGCGTAATTGCAGTGATGTGATGGCTTTCCCCGTTCAGACGTTTTGCCTTTGTCGATCCAAGCAAACCTACGGCCTACCACAGCCACACACCCTGGCCTACGCCGATCCCATATATCGTTGAAATTCTTCTTAACAATTCCTAAATTTTTATTGAAATTCTCATACAATCATTAGATTACATTAGCTTCCCAGTTCCAACCTCTACTACTAATTAAAGATACCTTTAGATGGTTATTGGTATTGTTT
The DNA here is from genome assembly GCA_019804595.1 of Bruguiera parviflora. NCBI lineage: Eukaryota > Viridiplantae > Streptophyta > Magnoliopsida > Malpighiales > Rhizophoraceae > Bruguiera > Bruguiera parviflora. Next base: position 2,466 of record JAFFZT010000158.1, on the reverse strand, counting down.
TGGTCTTTGCTTAGAAGCCTCTCCAATCCTTTCTTCAGCCCCAAACACAAGCAAAGGCGCGAGGGCCATAAAACTTGGGACTTTTTAGTCTATGCCATTTGATCATTTTTTGACCAACAACAGATTTTCATTTTAATCCTTCAAAGACGATAGAACTGAAGTCACTGATCGAGACAATTTTCTCCACGCCTCATACGGCCGAGCCCCACTTGACTTTACAGCCAAACGAAGTCTGACATGACAGCATCTACGGTGGACCAAAGCTGTCACATCAGAAAGTGAAATGTAACCCACCATTTGACTTGGTCCCGAGTAATGTTAAGTTGTCTGAAGGAGAAAGGGCTCCCGGTAGAGAGCGCCTGAGCATGGACGAGGACTTTAGACGGAGTCTTCCCAATTTGTCTGCTTATATATGGATTGCATCGCACTGGTGGCTGCAAAACAGAGTTTTAATCAACCCTACTTGTCTAATTTCCATCCCCATCTATGTAAATCTTTCTCTCGCGCTTCTGGCTTGTTGACTTCACTTGAAAATATATACCATGGCTAGGCCTCTCCACAGTCAAAATATTCCATTCTTGTCTTCTATGCCCATCACTCTTCTTGTTGCTCTGGCAACAATTTTTAGTGTGCTCTCTATTGTGACATTCCTATGTGCTTCTCACAAAAAGAAAAAGTCGAACAACATGCTGGAGGAGGAAAGAACAGAATCACAATCAAGCGAGAAAAAGATTCTCTCAAAGTTAAGCAGAAATATTAGTAGTAAGGCCCTTCTGATGGTGAAGACGATATCCTGGAGGAAATTGCCAGATGGAGAAAGTGATGGTGGTGATGATCACAGCGAAGATGCAATTTGGAGGAGGACCATCATTTTAGGGGAACGGTGTCGTCCACTCGATTTGTCGGGAAACATTGAGTATGACTCTGAAGGTAACCTTGTGCAAGAATCGCCTCGTGGATCCAGACCAAAGAAATAAAAGATTGCTCCTTAATTCCCCAGTTTTAATTGGCTTACTTATCTCAATCACAGATGCTTTAGAATTATGTCTTTCCCATTCCCACTTTGTGTGTGGATGTTTGTTGGGTTGGCTGCATGGGATTAACCAATTGTGGGAAGCTAATTACTGGCTATCAACTTGTAACTGGCTAGTAAAGTTGTACAAAAGAAGGGAGATTCGTGTGGGCCAAATAATAATATTGATAGCTGAAGGATTTACTGGAGCGATTTCTCTTAATCTCTACTGGCTGTGAGTTCTGATTGTGAAATAATCTTTGCAGTGAATGTTCTAGCAGGCATAAACAGTAGGAGTTTTAATTATTTTATTTATAATTTATTTTTTATTTATAAAAATTAAAAATCAAAATTTTATTTTTAAGATAAAATATTTAAGAGTTTTTATATATTTTTTAAATAACATTTTAAATTTACATATATTATAAAAATTTTTACTATTTAATTAATTCAAAAAGATAAAATAACTAAATTTATATTTATTTTTTTATTTTATATTTTTTAATTTTTATATAAATTTCTTAAGAACGATTAATCAAATAATATAAATTCAATTAAGATGATCAAAGATAAAAAGTCCTAAAAGTTGAATTATTGACATGCTTAAGAATGTTGAAGGCACCACCATCTCATCATAATTCACACGTAACCATTGAATTTACCTTTACCTTTAAGTCTTAATTTTTTTTTTCTTTTTTAATTCCAAGATAAATTATAAAGTTAATTATAACTTGACTATAGACATGGTATTACTTTGAATTATATGATATTATTGGAAAGTTTTACGTTTGGTGCTTCTCAAATTTAAATACAATAAAAAGCTACTAAAGTGTTAAATGAAGTTTTTAATATGTTCCCTCACTCAAAATTATTATACCTCCAAATTAATTGTTAGGGAAATGGGAGAGTTTGAAATTTGATACTACATTTCAAGTTAAAATCTTAAAGTATTGAGTTTACACATCCTTCTTATTTATATATTACTTACTTTTCTCTCTTTTTATTTAGTTTTTTTTTTAATATGAGATTTTTTAATCACACACCTTACACTTAAATTCTAACAATCTTCCCTTCAATTGTAAGTCTCTTCTACATTGAGTCTACTCTCCTTGAAAGTGATAAAACTTATTACCACTTCACTAACCTTATTCATAAGCCAACTTTACTTCATTTGATTTAGAGTATGCATCTACCAATACTCTAAAAGCCACACTAAAAAGAACATGTGTTATCACTCTTATTTTAAAGTTATTTACTCCATTTAGGCTTTATTATTGATGTGTGTAATTTGTTTCTTACTTTTTTATGGGGCTAGCAGTTATAAGAAATATGTGTTGTTTGTAATTATTGTTTATGCTCATTTCATATTGAATTATTGATTACAATACTACTTATTAGGGAAATATGAAAACTTAAAACTGGAGAGAAATTAAAGTAAGGTCTAAATAAGTAAC
>JAFFZT010000157.1:0-33175 GCA_019804595.1 Bruguiera parviflora | reverse complement strand
TTTCTGAAAGAGATAAATAGTTTTTTATTGAAAATTGGAGTTTGTTCTTTATATTGAAATTCGCATCAAGGTAGAGATTATTAGAGTTTAGTGACCTAAATTTTGTTTGATCTGGTCTTGAGAGCTCACAGTATAACAAAATAAGAGTTTTTCCACGGATTTGTGGTGGAAACAAAGAGATCAAGGGTGAGTTTTTTTGGTATGGACCAATTATTCTATTAGGCTAAATAAAATGATCTCTTTGTACTCTTTCTTTAAGTTAATAAATTTCCTTCTTTTTACTTAGGATTTTTCTTCGATTTGAGGTTTCTATGTAGATTTTATGTGTTTTTAATTTCATATTTTTGTTTTTTTAGTGCTATTTGAGTTGATTTCTAATTTCATGTGTAATGCTTGTATGGCATTTTAATAAAAAGCAATTAAATATAACTTAAAACCTTTTAACTTATTGAAAGTCAATATTGTTAAAAAAATTATTTAAGTTTAGTCCCTTTAAAGTAATAAATCCCTTTATATTTATTTTTATAATTTTCTTATTCTTAATCATCAAGTTTTTATCATCATTCTTTGAGATGATATATTAGTAAGAAAACATTTAACTAAAAAAATAAAAAAGCAGTGGCATAAGTTTCCTAACAATATTCTTTTTCCACTTTTTTCCTATACCTTTTTTATTTTTTGGATCATCCTTTCAAACTTTTTGTTCTTTTTAAGGCTTTACATTAAAAGAGTATAATGCAACAATGTCGCCCTTTGTTGGATTTAAGCATTAATTGATTTAAAGATTATAAAGTTAGGCAAAGACAAATAATAGATGCAACATTAACACATAATCTTTGTTTACCTCAAACCAAACATAACCATAAGGTAAAGTGTAAAGGTAAAAATGGTGTAAAATATATTTGGAGAAATTAGATAAAAACAAAAAATTTCTTATCAAGTGAAGTTTTAGTTAAAATTCTTAATTTGCTTAACTCAATCAAAACTAAATCAAAGCCACTGAAACCATTCAAAACCATATTCGATAGTTTGACTAGAGTTTTGAAAGTTCAAAATTCACAAAAATCTAATGAATGCTCACTTAGAGTATAAGGTCATTATGTGTGTGCGATAATGATGTCCATAGGTAATAAAGAACATCAAGGCGTTATTATTTATCTACCTCTGCAGTGTTGATGGGCCAGAGAGAGAGCAAAAATCATGGTTAAGAATGTTAGGGAAAATGTGAGAGCTTAAAGCAAAGGAGAAATTTAAGTGAGGTATAAGTAACTTAATGTCACATCATTAAACTAAAACTTTAAAGTATTGAAAAATCTACCTTCCCACTTAGATATTAAGTATTTCTCTCTCTTTCCCAATGTAGAATTCTAATACACACTCATACATTTACACTTATACTTTTACACTTGAAACTCTAACAATCTCCTCCCTTTGTGTGAGTCACTTCTTTATTGAATTTGTTAACGCGATAATAACTCATTACCGTTTAATCTAGTCCATTCGCGAGCTAATTAAAGGAGCATATTGTCACTTAACTGAGCTTATAAGCCCATTTATGAGCCAATCACATGAGCCCATTACTATTCAATTTAGCCCATGAATAAGCCAATTAAGGTAGAGTCTCTTCCACATTAAGTCTGCTAATCAGTGAGAAATTTGATTAGAATTCAAGTAAGCAGTAAATTTATAGGTTTAATATTGAATTTCAATTCAAAATTTTAAAATATTAAATTTATGAGTTATTTTTATTTATATATTATTTACTTATTTTTTATATAAAATGTTTAAATATACTCGTATATTTACACTTAAAACTCTAGCAAAAAATACCCTTACTACAATGACAAACTATCTCTTGAGCCCAACAAAAGAATTAACATAGTCAAAATTAGGGACACCGTAGCCGGATTAGGGCAATTTTGGGTAAGGTTTATTAATGGAACAAAAATAATAACATATAAAATAATTGAAATAAATTGAATATGTTAACGAATGAATTGAAAAAAGGGTCATCATACCTTTATTCTCATTTTGAACTTATCTTTACCCATTTTTCTCTAGTTTATGTAACGTTACTCATTTTTTTGAGTACTGGTAACCACCATCATTTTCTGAAGTGTTTGGGATGAAAAGTAGCGAACAAAAATTTTACATATGTTACTGAAAATGTTATTAAAGAGGGGGGACGAGGCACATAAAAATCATAATTTTAACACATAGTCCGCAAGTGGAATAATTTTAAATCTCACTCCAAATTTGAGTACCCTGTACCACCTGGTTTAGTTCGTTTCATATTATTGAGAATATGAAATATTGTTCCGTGTGTTAAGAGACCGGAGCGAGTACGCAGAACGAAAACAATGGTTTATTAGAGATTTTGGTGATTTAGATTGTGTTTTATTCTTTTCCTAATTGAAAACAAGAAGACAATGAAAACGGGCACAGCCAAAATTATAAACGTATAGCAATGAAAGTACCAATAGCAAAAAGAAATAAAGGAGAGGCGAAAACAGCAATTGACAGTTGGTATTTATAAACAAATTAAAAAAAAAAAAAAAGGGCGTTGACCCCAACTTGGTCTTTTTCCACGTTAGTAACCAACAAAACATAAGTAAATAAAAGCAAGTCTAAGATGGCATTCACATGGGATGGTAGCATAGAAGTGCAGTTCATTGCCCTGCACTTCAACTCCTCCATTCGCCTGGGCATTTCGGTTACGTCAGCGGCGCGTTTTGCATACAGGTACGCTTTTCTAGCACTTCTTTTGATGACTTAAGCACTTTGATCCAAGTGTTGAATGACCCATTATTTGATCCTTGTGCTTTTCTGTCAAAGCTATTTGCTCTACGTTCGCAGCTGTTATCATAGATCTAGTTTAGCTTTCGATAACTTCTATCTTCTTGTACCATATTGGCTTCTAAACTTCAAGATCGTGTCCCTTTTATGGAAAGTTTGGGCATGGAACTTATGTAGGTGTAATACGTAGACTTACTTTTCTAAAAGAAAAAAGAGCATCTTACTTTGTTTACTTCTTAAAAAGTAGTCCAAAATACACTTCATTTTAGTTATGAATTGGCTTTTCACAATCATGGGAAGAGAGACTTTAAATCAATATTTGGGAGACATTCAATCTAAGAGTTAAAATTGTTGCGAGGGCAAGCCTTTGCATCGATTACTCCATTGAGATTTAGAGGTCAGTTGTCGTTGATAGTCTTTTTTATGGAAATTATATTATACCAACTCGTATCAAAGATTGTTAGGAATGACATTTGAATGTTATAATTTTGATTTTTAATTGTTTATAATTATTGGTCAGAATTTTAAATTTCTTAATATTTGTTAAAATGATACTATATTAATGGGTTCCGTTTACATATAAACGAATTTCATATCATTTTGTGAGAAGAAGTTAAGACTCCGTGCACTTTACTTTTCTCTGGCCCCATGCATTAGACCATCTTTTTATGAGTAAAATTATTACGTCAAGACTAAGCTACCGCTTCGTGACCAAGACTGAATTGATAGAAAGGAAAAAGGAAACTCCAACAATCTTGCTCACAAGTCAATTGTATACAAGGAACACGCTCTTTGTTTTTATCTTGTGATGAGATTAGTAGGGATCTTGTGGTGAAATTGTAATTAGTTTAAAGAATCAAAGTAACATAGCCTGAAGCGTTACTGATTTAGCCCTTAACAAATTGTTTGATGCGTGCGAAACAACTATTCTGACTCAGAAATATTATTAGGCGATGCTCACAATACTGCCCATTTGTTAAACTTTAGCATCGTTGATTAGGATATTGGAGTAGAAAAAAAAAGTTCTGGTGCTGCCAGTTTCTTAAATCCATAGTTTAAACTTTTATATTGAACTTGATATGTTACACTTTGGGATAAATTTGTAGAAGAAAGCAGAGACGGTAGCCGTGTACTTTACTGGGTCATCAATTCAATTCACCGGTTCCACAGAAGATTTTTGATGCCATGGGATGGAATATACAGAGACATTAATAGAAAACTGACCTTTATAAGATAAGTTGATGTGCTGCAATTAATTATAGAGGATGAATTGCAGGATGGGTTCAGATCCGCTGGTTGGTCCTGTTATTGCAGCAGCAACTAATGTGGGACTAAGATTTTTTCCTAATGTTGAGGGTATACGTGAAGCTGCCGATGATCTACGTGACAACAGGGAGAGACTTCGATACGAGATTAGCCTTCTCACAGCCAGAAGAGAAGATGTAGAGAGAGAGAGAGATACAGAGAAGCAAAGTAACCAAGATGAAGAAGAAGACTCGGGAATGCGACGCTTGGCTGGACACGGTGCAACTTATGAGGGATATGGCTCAAAAACTTGAAGACAAGTTTCTGAGGATCACAAGCAATCACTGCATAACAAATCCATTTCTCTCGAAAGCAAAACTCAGCAAGAAGATGAAAAAGAAGGCTGATGAAATTGCTTCTCTCAGGGGTGCAATGACTCCTGACAAGGCAATGATTTGTGTGGCACCAACTTTGCAATTCTCGAAACGGTCTTCAGAAGAGATGGATGAATTTCGTTGGATTCAACGCAATGTAGATGATATCTGGACCCTGTTGCAGGACAAAGGACTGACGAAAATTGGTGTTTGTGCATTCATAGGGATGGGAAAGACAACAATAATGTGCAGCCCACATGACAAAGCCCGGAAGCATGGAGAACTTTTTGAACACGTCATATTTATATCCGTTCAAGGCAAGGGTAGCGAGGAAACCATACAAAAAGATATCATGAAGCAGCTGGACATAGATATGAATGACATTCAGAGTCCACACCTATTTGCGGCCGCAATTTCTGGGGCACTACAAGATGAGAAGTATTTGCTACTCATTGATCAACTCGCTGAGGAAATTGATTTAAAGAAGTTAGGAATTCATGATAATCATAATGGCAGGAAAGTAGTGGTAGCCACTAGATACAAACGTGTATGCACGGAAATGGGAATGGACAAGACATTTCAAGTAAGGGATATGCCCAAAGATGATGTATGGAACATGTTCAGCCAAATTGCAGGTCCTCTACCCAGTGCCTTCCGAAGCTTTGGTCTCCTGTACCTTGCTTTTTGTCTTTTTTTTCTTTGCTTTTTTACTCCTTAGTTCTCTTTGGGCGTAAAGATTTCCTTTTGATTGCAGTTCTTTTGGCTATTGATGGATGCAATTCTAATCTACTGGTGAAATGAAAAAAATAAAAAATAAAAAATTGCAGGTCATGTTGTGGCTCATAAGCGAATCAAGCCACTTGCTGAGAAGATTGCTATAGGGTGTGGAGGCAATCCCCTTTTAATTAGATCTGTGGCAACCTATTTGAAAGAAAAGGGAGAGAATGAAGCGATATGGTTGGATTGTAAATTCCAGTTGCAACTATGCAGACATCCTTATACGGAAAGCTTTGATGATGCATATAATGTGTTCAAACTCCTCTTTGATCAATTAAACAATTCCAGGAAAGGATGCCTCTTATATGGAGCACTTTTTCCTCAAAACCATGAGATCTGTGCTGATTATTTGATGGAGTGCTGGAGGGCTGAAGACTTCATTCCTTATGCTGGAGGGACGTTACGCAATGGAGCACCTCATAGATAGATGTCTTTTGGAGAGAAGTACAACAGGAAAGTTTGTTAAAATGCCCTTATTGTTCAGAAAATGGGCGTTTAAAACAGGTGATGGAGCCAAAATGCTTGTTAGTTTGAGTCATGAAGAGGAGTGCAATTACCCTAAACCAGAACACCGTGGAGATAGAACCAGAATTTCTCTCCAGTGCAGTAACTTAACCAAATTCCTTGACGGGGTTAGTGCTCATAAGATATCCACTCTACTTCTCCAAAGAAATGAGAGACTGGACAATGTTCTACCTCTAGATTCAATTTTTGCTCGTGCAAGCCAGCTCCGAGTTTTGGACTTTGGTTACGCTGGAATCACATCAGTGCCACCCTCCATCCCTATGCTAACTCGGCTCAAAGCACTGTATCTTAATAACTGTCGTGATCTTTCTGCACTACCAACCAAAATCAAGGAACTCACAAATCTTGAAGTGCTTGACATATCTCGAACCGGAATTCCTAGTTGGCCTGCTGAAATAGGAAATTTGTCTGATCTCAAGTGCTTGAGACTTTCATTTGTTGAAAATGTTGTCAGCAGCAACCAGGATACAGGTCAAAGGTTCTTCTCAAGTTTGAAGAAAATCTTTAGCCGTGGTCACACGGTTTTCCAGACAACAAATATAATTTCTAAGCTCCATCAACTCGAAGAATTGACTATCTTTGTAGATGACAGTTGTCCAAGCTGGTGGACACATGTTGCAGCCACGATTGTTCATGAGCTCGTGAGCTTGAAATTTTTGACAACCCTCTGTTTCTACTTTCCAACTGTGAATCTCTTGGAGTATTTTATTAAGAACAGTTTTTCATGGAAAAACATTGACAATACAGGGGAAGCAGGACCGTTCAGATCCTTCAAGATTGTTGTTGGTTCTTCCCGGGAAGAAAATAGAATCGATTTGTTGAACTATAAAGCAGAACGGCATTTGAAAGTTTTTGCTCCCGAAGAACCTCTCCAAGAAATTTCACCAATTCTCAGGGAGGCGTACACTTTTGAATTGATTGATCATCAAAAGATTGAGCATCTAGCAGGCCTAGGTATAGAAAACACGGCAGGGTTGAAGATTTGTGCTATTCAGGGCTGCCATAGTATGAGGAGTATCATTAGGACAGACAATAACACCAGAGCTGTTGTTCTTGGAGAATTAGAAAGACTTCATTTATTCAACTTGAGGAAATTAATTACAATTTTCGACGGCCAGCTTGAAGGGGGAAGCTTTGCAAATTTGACTACTCTTACCGTAGACTCCTGCCAAGGGTTGAACGTAATTCTGCCACTTGAGTTGGCTCGGCATGTTCCTCGACTAGAGTACTTACGGGTTGAAAACTGTTTTAATGCTCAATCAATAATCGAACGTGACAGGCATGCTAAGGAGAGAGATATACCCTTGGACTCCAACTTGAAAAAGTTGGAACTCATTAATCTACCCAATTTAGGATGGATTGGCCGTGAGATCACGTTGATGTGGCCAGCATTGAAAGAACTAGAAGTTGGTAAGTGTGACAGACTGCGGGACTTTCCTTTGGTCGTGAGTGTTGCAATGAGCTTGACATGGTTTAGATGCAAGCATAGCTTGTGGAATCAGTTGAGCGAGGAATGTAGAAGCAGACCTCATCTATTTCACAGTGCCATTGACTACCCTTATCAAATCAACAACAGTCCCGATGGCCATCCTCAGGTGAATCTAGACCGATTCAGCTTTTTCTTGCTAGATTTACAAGATATATTGAGCACGATGAAACGCACAGTCGTTGTCCTCACTGCATAAATAGTATTGTATTGGCTCATGACTTTATCATTCTCCAAAAAGGGTAAAAACCGCATCAATAATCTCAATTTTCCTTTTCTTCCACCTCAGCAAGAGGAACAGCGCAGGAATGGCTTGAATCCCAACAATTAACACGCCCCCATTCCATGCTTCTTCAGTGATAATGTCAATATTGGTTGCATTTGTACCTCTGTTGTGCACATATGCATCAAGCCATTATATGAAAAGAGAGTCTGCACTACGCACAAACATCCCCACTTCACCAGTTATAAGTAGAATGGATCGTTCTCTAGTTTCGTATTCTGCCATTCCTAGATTATTTTCACAAGCTACCATTGGTTATCCCAGAGTCATAGTCCAATTCATTTCAACCACAACATACATTGCGCTCACTCAATTTCTCTCCATGCGCTCACTCAATTTCTCTCCATTTTCAGTTGCACAAATTGTGGATTCATTCTTGGGAAGCTGAAGATTTTATTTAGTCCATTTGGAGCTTCTTTGCCTTCTCTGTAGTAGTCTGCAGTCGCATTCCGATTTGTAGGCAAGTTCCGAATTGATATTCATGAGATAAAGGATTTTATTCACTTGTACTGGTCGTTAAGTGCTTGTTAATTATATGCACTGAACTGAGATGACAACTTTTATTTAAATAAGGATTTTTCCTCTAAAACTCATTTTGGATAATTTGGTTAGTAATGTATGATTTTTCTTTACCCTTTTTTGAAACTCGAGCTTTTGCTCAATTGCAGTATTTTTCTCTTTTTTATGTTTCTCTTTTTTATGTTTGTGAAGTTGAAATACTTTTTAAATAAAAGTTACACATATCACCTAATTTCTTTTATAAATACAAAACGTATGAGAAATTATATTAAAAGTATTGTGTTTATTAATACTTATTGATATTATAAAATATTCATTTTAATCAAATAATTTTTAAATTATTGTATATAATAATTTTTGTTTGATTAAAATGAAAGTATATATAAAAATATATTATTTATTAATAAAATAATTTAAAATTATATACAAATTTTTTAATGATTTAATTTTAATAATATAAATTATAATTAAGTGTAATTTATTTTATTTTATAAAAAATTATTATAACTTGATTAAATCATTGTAAGGATAAATTTTATTTTATAAAAAGTAATATGAAATATATTAATTTTTTATTTTTAGTATAATTTGATATTTGATCCAATAATTTTAAAATAAATTTAATTTGTAATTAGAATGTTAAAATAATTAGTTTCTAACTTTATAAAACTTAATAAAAATAAATCAAATAAAATTTAATTTATTTTAAGATTTTTATTAATTATTTAATAATATGAAATTATTTATACATAATTTAAAATTGTATTTCACATGTTATATCTTGGTATAATTTAAGAACTCTAATTTTGCATTGAACTATATAAATTATTTTAACAGTCTTGTCATCAAACATAAATTTCATCTATATCAAGTTTACTTTCCTTTAACATGTTAAGAATTTATTACTATTTTACTAAATTTATTTGTGAACTAATTTTATTAAAATTAGTCTAAAGTGTGCATCTATCAATATTTTAAAAATTATATTCAAATATACATATATTATCAATCTTATTTTGGAATTATATTTTATTATTAGGATTTTTACTTTTCTTTTAACAAATTATCTAAATCAATCCTTAAATTTTTTTAAGTAAATAAATAGTTCAATGAAAATATAAAATTTAATTTTTAAATAATAATAAATTTATATATTTTTTAAAATATTATTTTTATAATTTATTTATATAATATTAAAATAATTTAAATATTAAAAAGTTCAAGTCACATGAAAAAATTTTATATTTTAAGAATTAAGTTCTCTAACATTTCAAAGTTTCAAAGGCTAATCAATTGATCTAGTAACGCTTGAATGGGTAAATAAATGGTCCAACAATTTTCTTTAAATAAATCTCTTTTTTTAGAATATATATTTACGAATTAACTTATAAAAAATAAAATTAACATAAATTTTTAAACAATTATAGAATTTTTCAAAATAAATTGATCTCTCAAAAATTCATTTTCTTATGAGAATAAATTGATCTCTCATAATTTCAAATCCCAAAAAATAAATAAAATCTGTTGTCTATACGAAGAGTGGCCGTAAAAAATGTTAACATATTTTCAAACATTAGGTGAGACATGAAATTCTCAAAATCCTTAACATCACGGTTATTAGATCCGATCCGATCCGATCCGACCCGATCAGTTAGATTGAAAATCCAGTTGATCTAAACAAAAGATCAGATTAGGTCTACTCAATGAAATCGTCGATGGTCCAGGTCGATATCCAGATAATCCGACGAATTTTATGGTGACCCGCTTTTGTGCAATCCGGGCTGGCTGTTGCGAGCCGTTAAGATCGAGAAACTTGGCACCGCCATCTATGCTCCACGTTCGGTCGTCTGCACTGTCGCCGTGTGTGTCCGAAGCCAACCTTCGCTTTATGTGGTGTAGAGCTTTAAATATACTATTTAAGGATTTCAACATCTTTTCAATTTTTCTTTTGGTATAAAGAAATAAATATGGCTTGATGCATTCAAATACAATTGCGTTCGCCTCCCAATTAATTACTATTATTTTAAAGTTGAAAACAAAATATTATTATTAGTATTTAATTTTAAAATTTTAAATTTTCGTATAAAAATTAACTTTTTATTTATATTATTATGCATAAAATTTTGTCAATAAATGTAAATACAACTGGATTTGCTCCATCCTGTGGGGAAATAAGACTTTTCAAGCGGGGCAAACGAAATGCTGAACAACTTAAGATGGAGAAAAATATTCTGAATCTTCAGAGGCAGGCTATCGAAGAAGAGTTGATCAAACAAGTTTTCACGTTCACGACGCCCATGGCTATCAAAAGACTTGAGAATTGGAGGGTCAAATGGGATCGACTGGATCGTCTTGCCCTTCATTCTAATCAGTATACCGAGCATCAATGCAGACATCAGCTAGAGGAGAAGGCAGAAAGCATGAAAATATCAACACTTGAAAGCATGGTGCGTCGCCCCGTCAAAAAAGCATGGAGGACGAAACCACGATCAGGACCTGCATTAGAAGGCAAAATGTCGACATCTATAGTTGAGGTGAAATCTTTACCAAGGAAGAAAACAGATACAAAATCATCTATTGCAAGGAGAGAACCATCCCCGGAGCATGAATTGGGCATTGCTGTGGTTGCTTCTGAAACAACAACAATACTTGAAAGTGATCCAACGAAGTTTGGACCATCACAAGCAATCTCAGTGGAAAGCAACATGGCAGCTGTGGCGGCTGACATGGTGAAGGCTGTTGCGGAATTATCATTTGCCTCTGAAAGAGAATCCTTCCAAGTTCCAAGCTTGGTGCCCATCCCCGTTCCTATTCCTACAATAACAGAAACTGCTGAAAAAAGTGATGAGATAAACACTGGATCATTGGCTGAGTCTAGCATGCAAGGACTCAACATCAATTCTGGTCCCAGTAAAGATGCAATGGTGATACCTCATATGGTGCCTTCTTTGAAAGAAACAATACCTGCTGGTGATGCTGAAGCGGTAATGCATTCGACTGATGGCTGCTCTGCATTGCCAGAACCAAGGAAGAATGCGAAGAGATCGATCAGGAGTGCACTGGAGAAAATCTTAGTGTCCATTGGAGATGTTAATACCAGAATTGGTATATATGGACTAGATGGAATTGGCAAGTCTAGCTTGCTCAAAGCTTTGGAAGATGATCCAAAAACAAAAAGAATGTTTGATATTATCATTTCAGTGAGTGTCTCAAGAGCCTGGAGCATAAGAAAGATGCAAGATGAAGTTGCAATGAAGTTATTGTTAAATGAGGAAAATTTTGAAGCTGGTGATGACATTGCACAGAGCTTCCTCCCAATTTTACAAAAGAAGAAGTTTCTGCTAATTCTCGATGATTTATGGGTGAAGATTAATTTGGGTGAACTTGGGATTTCTGACTCAAGTCTAGCAGATGGTAGCAGATTGATATTTGCAGCTAGATCGCCCGAAGTTTGCCTTGACGTGGCTGAGACTGTGATTGAAGTGAAGGGTCTCTCTTTTGAAGAAGCTTGGGATTTGTTCGCCGAACAAGTGGACCAAGTTGCTGATTTGCCAGATATTAAGTGCTATGCTCGTAATATAGTAGAGCAGTGTCGTGGTTTGCCATTATTAATTATTCTTACTGGAAGGGCGTTGACCAAGGAAAAGGATATTGGAGTGTGGGAGTCTGCATTTAAGGATTTCTTATTGCCTATGAAAGTTGGAGCATCTGATACTGAATTTTTAACCCGAAAATTCCAGTTCATTTACAACAGACTGAAGGCTCATGGTACAAAGAATCAGATAACAAGGACTTGTAACCTTCAGGGATGCTTTCTGTATTGTGCATTATTTCCACAAGACCATGTGATCAATGTACCAAAAGTATTTGAGTGTTGGATGCAGGAAGGTCTGATTGCTAAAAGTATAGCAGACACATGTAACGATGGACATAAAGTAGTTAAAGCTCTTGTAGATGCTGCTCTGCTGGAGAGTGTTGAAGATGGTCATTCTGTTAAAATGCACAAACTAGTCAGGGATTTAGCCTTGGGACAGCTATTGCCAGAGGTAGAAGCTCGTCGATTCTTAACAACAGCTGATTTAGAATTTACTCTGCAACCAACTTTCAGAAGTAGATCTTTTTTAGGATCCTTTAATCAATATTTGTTAAAAGTTGGTGGAGGAATGACAAAAGCACCATTAGAACAGGAGTGGGGACAAGCAAAGATGATATTCTTAATGGACAATGAGCTGGATACTCTACCAGAGAAACCAAAATGCCACAACCTGTCTGGGCTATTCCTGCAAAGAAATCGTTGCCTCAGATCGATACCTCTTTCTTTTTTCAACTACATGCCTCCTCTCCAGGTATTAAACTTGAGCAATACAGCAATGACATGTTTGCCAAAGTCGATTTCAAACCTCAAAAGCCTTAAAGAACTAATAATGAGGGACTGTGAGAATTTAGTTAAGCTCCCATCTCAATTGGCAGTTCTGCGGCATCTTGAGGTGCTTGATATCCATGGCACAGAAATTCACCAATTGCCCTAGAAGATTGAACAATTAACCTCTTGAAGGCGCATGAAAGTGCACTTTTATGTATCTGTTGACCAAATGGAGTATTCCAAATTACCACGTGAATTGCTTGTTGAGAGAACCGTATCAAGGCTCCTTTCTTTGAGAGTCCTTGGCATTGTCGTAATACCGGGAGATCCACGGTGGAACAAGGTTGCAGAAGCCATCACAAGGGAAATTGGCAAGCTTAGCCACTTGATTGATTTGAGTTTCTATTTCCCCCAGGTGGAATTTCTCCATCTCTTTATCAAATCCAGCATGTCATGGAGAGGAAATGACTTGAAGAAGTTCAACTTTGTTGCTGGGCATGATGTGAGTCGCATGATATCTCGTGTTCCAGGCAAGATTGATTTTGAATTTAATCAACGGGGTCAATGTTTGCGATATGTGAATGGTGAGACATTACCTGATGCAGTATGTGAAGTGCTAAGTCGGAGCACAGCATCCTATTTGGACCATCACTTGCAGATCAGTAATCTTTCACGGTTTGGAGCCTGTAATATGACTTGGTTGGAAGTCTGTGTTGTAAGGGAACGTCCCAAGATGGAAAAAATCATCGATAGTGAAGAAATGACATTTCCACTTCTAGAATACCTTAGTATTCACTACTTGGAGAACTTGCAGAGTATTTTGTGCGGTAGTTTGCCGGCTGGAAGTTTTGCTTGTCTAAAGTACTTGTATGTTCACACATGCCATCGGCTGGACTTTGTTGTCACCAGCTTCATGAGTCTGTACATCCCTAACTTGGAGGAGTTGGTCGTTGAAGATTGTTCCGCCATGACGGAAATTATACGCGAGGATAACGATAAGATTGTCGAGCCTAATGATATTCTACTGCCGAGGCTAAAGAGTTTGAAACTTCACTATTTACCCGAGTTGGTTTGCATTTGGAAAGGCTCGTGGCCCTCTTTGGAGCCCATCAGCATCTACAGTTGTCCAAACCTAAGGAACCTGAACATGGACTTCGACACTGACTTGAGAAGTTCAATCAAGGAGATTAAAGCGGGGAGGGATTGGTGGTCCAAATTAGAATGGAAGGACACCTCTCTGTCTCGAGAACTTCAGACTTACTTGGGTCCCTCTTGGATAATAAATGAGGCTTTTGTTGACTTGTTAGAGATACGGTTTGGCTGATAAGCACCCGTTTCATTACTAAAGGGCCATTTGTCCCGTAGTTGACTTGTAGCATAATAGCTGGATCAATGCCTAATGTTTATATTTGTAGGGTAATTACCAATTCCCTAAGTTTGCTGGGTCTGCCCTGTTATTTCTCTTTATATGCATTGAATTCAACTTCAGAGTGCAACGTGGCTTGATATGAGGTTTTGTGAGTGCAATTTTATTTCTCTGATCTGCTTTTGATTGTTTCATTAACTTGTGAGAGCGAAAAAATGACTTATGTTTATGTGCAAACGGCAAAACGCACGTATGAAAGTACGCTCAAAAAGAACAAAAAAAAAAAAAAAGAAGAAGTTAATGTATAAAATTGGTAAGTCAGAGTAACCTTTACAATGCCATAATAGAATAATATGAGAAGTTGGCTGATTTTTCGTATGGATTAATGATTTAGGACCTATAATCTTCATGCGCAGGCACTTGGAAATACAAAGAGCAAAAACCAAAGATTATCAGATGTTAATGGTGCATGAACCTCCTCTTGATTTCATGGAGTAATGAGACATTACTAATGAAATCTGTCACTTTGACGTTGAGAAAAAAAGAAGGCAAATTTTCAATATAAGGTCAGAGGATTGAATATATGATTCTGAGTTGACCATCTCATTGATTCCGATTGGAAGTTTCAAAAGTGAATTGTATATCTTTGTAACCGTCTGTCTCCACATACTAAAATTGTCGTTCGTGCAATCCGCAAGTGTTTGGTCTAGTTGTGAACTCAGAAACAGGCTTCTAGTATCAGTACGGTAAGACAATCTCTTGGTAATATGTCAAAACTGTTACTACACTTTCAAAATGTAAAAATTAGGGTTTTCTAGTTATGCATAGATGTTATCTGATAAATGAACATATTAAAATAATTGCATCTATTGAATTTTAGAAATATCTTTTATATAGAAAAATAATTTTTTTTTCCTAATATTAACGTATATAAATATCTTAAAATTATAATTCTAATAATATAAATTATAATTAAATATATTCTATTTTATTATATAAAAAAAAATTATTATAACCACTATATATTAGTAAGGATAAATTTTAGTTGAAAAAAATAATATTATTATAGGATTTGAATCAATTCTTATATATTTTTTTTGTAAAATTCATTTTTTATTTAACAATTTTGAGAAAAAATTATGATTGAACCCTTGAAAAAATTAGCTTTCTATTTAGTGAGATGGCCAAGTAAGTTTTAATTCGATTAAAATATGTTTTACTTCTTAATTATGTGAAAACTGCAGCTACAATATCAATGATAAAAAGATGTTATGTCTAAGTGGTCTTAGATAAGCATAAAGATTATGTTTTATATATGTTTGCATAACATGATTTGAACATTCATGTTGTTCCGTTAAAACTAATGTACGGTGTTTCGTAGGCAAGATCTTGTTTTTTTTTTTTTTCATGGCACGTGCTCATAAGCTTTTTAGTTAATGTACAAAAGAAGAATTCAATCTCTACATGAAAATAGTCATATGATTATGAGAGACGGAAGTTCATGGCATAAGAAATTGAAAATCTTTGTTAAAGTGGCCACATGACAAAAGAAAAGGAAAATCTCTATGTGGGTTATTGGAAATATGTATATATATATATATATATAAAATCCCTGTTGAAGCAGAACGGCACTTTATGTGCATGAAAGGGTGCATCACTTTTCTCGCACAAGGGGATACAGCGAGACTTAAGGAATTATCAATTTAAAAAGAAGGCTGTGTTTATGGGTTAAAAAAGGTTTAAATGAAAAATTGTTCGCGGTACTATGTTTTTCCATATCTTTTTTTTTTTCTTTAATTCTTAGTTAAAAATGACTTGTCTTTATTTTTATTTTTATTAAATCCATTGTATGACACATGAGATTTAGAATATTGACAGAATTGTTGATGCAAAGTTTTTAAATTTTTTTTTTTAAAAAAACACATGTTTTTTAATTGCTCACTCGGGGTGTTGTATAAATTTAAAGAGATAGATAGAATACCTTGTGATCATTTTTCACCGCAAAGATTTCGGCCTGATCCCATTAAGCAATCCTCAATTTAAAATATGAAAGCCCATAAAGACTGTCATCCACTTCCTGCGAATGTGAGGTGGAGATTGATGACCATTGACTGACATATTATATTGAAGACTGCTTAATAAGATCAGGCTAAGAGTCTTGCAGTGGAAAATGGCGAGGCATTCATCTCTTTAAGTTCAAACAAACACACCAGGCGAGATCCTAAGAGGATCAGCCATTCCATCGATGGGGTTGTCGCAATTTCTGACCAACGATGCGTGAGCTCAAGCATTTTTGTTGCGTTGCTTGAAAGAGAGAGTAGCGACCATAATAGTGGTGGCGCCGTAACGACGGCAGCCATAAAAGCTGACGATCTGCGACAGTGACAAATCGGGAATGAGAGAAGGATTTTAAATAATATTATAAAATTTTGTATAAATGAGATTTTAAATAGGATATTTAAACGCAACCTATCTATATTATTTTACTAAACATGGGACATGAAAAAACAAATCATGCTACTATGCATTTTTGGCAGAGCTATAATAATAATAATAATAATAATAATAATAATAATGCATATGGTCAAATATATGTCATGAACTAGGCCTAAAGTCTCTGTCCAGGTACTCGTTTTCTAAAAAGAAAGACAGCGGAGAAGCGACACAGAACAGCACATCAATAATGTAATAGGAGAGGAATACCGCATTATAGTCAAACAATACGCTAATCAAATATCTACATTAAAGCCTGCACGGATAGTGATCCAACTCTGCCTTGGTTTTCCTACCGAAAATATATTACTTAATACTTCGGGTTCTATTGGAACCAAATTGAGCTATGTTCCTCAAAGATACTATTGATTTCCAGGCGATACACACTTCAGGATGCCTAATCTATTCATATCTCCTCAAAAGAAGTGTTGATTTCCGGGCAGAAGACCCCGCTATCGAATCACACGACTCATTTAGGGTTCCTGAGAACAATAATCACAGAATCACCACGGAGGAACATCTTGCTGATGAATCTGTCCTTGTTGACCGGTTGGGCCTTCTTCTTGCCCTTCCCTGTCTTTGGCACCTAAAAAAATCGAAAAGAGAGAAAAGAAGAAGAAAATATTACTTCTATGACATTCTGCATTAAAGGTTATAGAAACATGAACACATCCCATTTGCTGCTAACCTCAGTCCACATCTCTCTAACATTTTCGAGAACCATGTTGCAATGCCTATCAAAGGCTCTCACGCGGCCAAGGAGTTTTTTGTTGTTCCGACAGTTAATGAGCACCTATAAGGAGAAATAAAGAAAATAAATTCCAATGAGTAAAATGATATGCAAGGTTCGAATAAAGACAGAGGTCATTAGAAACTGTAGCAGACATTTTGACTGATCAGAAGTAGAAAAGCATTCCAACAGTTTAGAGCTACATGACCATAAGACAATTACCTGAGTATTATTTTTAACACTCATCATGAGCACAGAGAGTGGTCCTGTGTTGAACTCCTCCTCCTCTTTCTTGCCACCCTACAGCCAAAAACATACATAAGCATCAAGGGGAGAAAGAGAACAAAAGCAGCAATAAAGATTACAGTGATTTCAACAACATCACAAGCAATCAAGTAATGACAACATCTATGATTTCACACTTGAAAGGAGAACATATTCTTCCAATGATAAATTTAAGAGTCCAGATTTGTAACACTCTAATTAACAGTTTAAACTACAAAAAGAGTTTGCTTTTGGACAGAGGGTGGCGGGGAGAGAGAGAGAGAGAGAGAGAGAGAGAGAGAGAGAGAGGAGCATTTATAAAAAATAAGAAAACTTGAGAATAAAGTAACAACAATTAATAAAGTAACAACAATTACCATTGCAAGGAACATGTAAAATAAGGAAAAGCAAAAAAAGAGCACAAAAGAAAAACTTTCCAAACTAGAAGATTAAGCAATTAAAAATTTCACAATAAAATGCAACAACAAAGTGAAGGGTAGAATAGAAGATATGATTAATGAAACAGCAAAAAATTGAAAAATAAATAAGCCAGATTTCAGCAGAACTTACATCCTCCTCCATTGGACGGCTGGGAAGACAATAAGCATTGGGATTAAGAGAAAACAGAGCAAAAAGTTGTTAAAATTCCAGAAAATTGAAAGCTCAACTTCAAAATAAGTGACACAAAAAATAATAGTAAATGAAAGAAGGAAAAACAAAAGACAAGCAATTAGTACCTCATCTTGTGAACAAGAAGGGCTATTTAATG
Source organism: Bruguiera parviflora (assembly GCA_019804595.1). Classification (NCBI taxonomy): domain Eukaryota; kingdom Viridiplantae; phylum Streptophyta; class Magnoliopsida; order Malpighiales; family Rhizophoraceae; genus Bruguiera; species Bruguiera parviflora. Next base: position 15,185 of record JAFFZT010000157.1, on the reverse strand, counting down.
CTTCCTTCAGCAAAACCTGAAACCAAAAGCAGAGAATGATTAATCACATGAAAAGAATCAAGAGAAAGGGGAAACAAACTGAAGAAAACAAGATGGTTATAATCACGGCTTGAGCACAAAACATTTGTCAGCAAATTTTCAATTAGGTCATTATACATTGCCAATAATGCAATCATGAATTGTTAGATGAAAAAAACAGTAGAAAGAAGGACACCAACCAAAGAAACTCCATTTAAAAATAGGGATTCTCATGCAGAAGAACCTCTCAAGAACAGGAACCAAAAGAGAATTTGTTTCAGAGACTTTTCAGGCAGAAAAGAAAAAAACAAAAACAAAATAGATCCACGTGATCTCACATACTGAAAGAGTGAACGCAAGATGTATTTATCAGCTTGAACTTTTACAACTTGGCCATCAAAAGATTTCTGCCATATCTCTTACTAACACACATGGGAAAAAAGAGTGCATGAAGAATATTTAAGCAACAGGGAATAATATTGAAGATCAGAATTGCAACCCTTCAGCTCAGGTCTCCATAATCTTTCAGCATAAATTTGCTCAGGAGAACGAAAGTTTTTGGCATGTACATCACAAGGGGTTAAATAAAGATCTTCAATGTCTGTACAGTTATTGCAGTTTTTATCTTACCGCTGCCCTAGGTCAGAAGTTTCAAAGAGCATCAGCTCTCTACATTCACACTGAAAATGTCTGATTATTGAATTGCTTTCATGCACCGGAGAACTCAAATGGACAAAAAAAAAAAAAAAACTGTAGCACTTCATAGAACTATCCTCAAGCAACACATTCTTAACGAGGAAAATTTCATAAAGATCTTCGAGATGTAGACCACTGACAAACAAAAAGGACAAACATGTTCCACAACACCAATTTCCAGACTTTGCTCCAACAAAATGAGAAAGTTGCCGGACATCAGCATTAGCATTGAAAAGCAAAGCTAAGGTTTCATAAGCTACAAACTCTAACACACCCGATTTAGCAAAAACAATTAAAAAGAAATATGAATATATGAAAATATATATTTATAAAATGAAAAAAAAAAGATATTTTGTTATTGTTAGAAATGGAAGTAAACAAAGCCTCTTCAGTTCAGGTCTCCAAAAAGATTTCCGCATGGAACATCTCGGACGAACGAAAGTTATATAATCATCATCATCAGAGGCAAAGCAGATATCTCCCACTACAATTATTCCGATTTTAAGAATTATACACAAATCATCCCCTTAAAACCGTATGAATTGGAACCAAAATCCGAAATCAAGGTTAAATTTAAACAAATTGGACAATCATTAAGCAGAGATCCAAAATAAAAGAAACAGAAGGAGAAGAACAACCAATGCCACACCCTTCAAAAAGATCCAAACCAAAGAACGAAGGAAACCTTAATCGCAAACTTCAACCTTCTATAAGGACATTCCTAATATCACCATTACTAAGAAAAACAGACAAAATAAACGAAACTAAGAAACGGAAAGTAAAGCATCACCTGGAAAGCGACGAGCAAGCGGCGGAAGAAGGAGTGTGTGCCGACCGCAGCGCGTCGCCGTCTTGAAACTTTATAAGCGTGGAGAGGTTGGGAAGGTTCGGGGGCGAGGCGGCGACCTGATTTTAAAACCCTAGCTGCCATTGAGATACTTATTTTGGGCTTTTGTATTGTTTGGGCTTAAAGATTTGGGCCTCTCCAATTTTTATCCTTTTTTCTCTTTTTTGGGCTTTGGGTCCAAGAGTGCATTGCCAATTTGTGTGCGAGTTAAGTCTACAGTTGGGCTCAGGTTCATTAAAAAATCGATAGTTTTCCATCAAAAGCTACCTGATACTCATTTCAAATTAATAACTCTAGAGATTTTATCCCCAAAAAAAAAAAAAATTTGAAAACCATTTCAACTAGACAATTACTTTAAAATTAACCTCGAATTTTCGAGATAAATAAAATAAAATACCCTATTTTCCAATTTTACCAATTTTCAAAATTTTATAAAATTTTACAAACGATGAATTTATTCAAACAATTAAAATTTATTTTTTTAATATAAAACCTTCGTCTTCAAATATATATATAAAAAATAAACATACTAAGACAAGTTTTAAAATAAAAAATCTTAATTAAAATATTTTTACTTATCAAACTCATATTTAAATTTAAAATATCAAATTTAAGCATTTAAAATAAATTACAAATTTAATATATTTTTATTTATAAATAATATATTTGAATATAATATCTTGAATTTTTTGAATTTTTTACATCAGAAGACATATATATATAATTCACGCTCAGGTGGATCCACCCACACTGTATAAGCACCCAACCACTCCGCGCACTATATTCCCCCACACCCCCCCCCCCACCAACGTCCATATCTAACGACCCGCCATCGACGGCCCTCCTCACAGTAACATTTCAAAAAACGGAAACAGAAAGCTGAACTTTGAAATTTACCAAACATGAAGCTCGAATAGAGTGCAGTCTAAGTCAAGAGATGGAATCAGAGCCGTACATCAACCTCATCACCGTGAAGAAGACGAAGAAGAAGAAGAAGAAGACGAAACCGCGAAGCAAACGAAGTCGCAGGACCTCCCCTTGGAACTCCAGGAAGGCTCTGTTCGCGTCGTATCAGAACTCGGCCCCTCCGTGCAGGAAGAAGACCAAAGGCGGCTGCTCCGGTTTCGCGGCGCGTTCCGGGGGCGGCGGCGGCGGCGGCGACGACGAAGTTTCGTGCGATTCAAGCAGCAGAGTCACGGTTGAGTCGAGCGGGAGGAAGAGAAAATCGACTGAAGAATGCGCGCCGCCTGCTTCGTCTCCGAGGATCAACACGAGGTCGCACCGTAAGTGGAGCGAAGGAGATAATGGAGTTGAAGTGAGCCAGTCGTCTTGCGTTGAGGAGACCGATTCTAGAGCTGCGAGTTGCACTAAAGTGAACGACGCCGTTTCTGTTGCTTCTCCTGTGGAGTCGTGTTTGTCGCTTCAAACGGTCGAAGGAGTCCACGACAACAGAGCGCCGGAGGACAAAGAGCTTTCGGAGATTTCTAAAAATGACGCCGTCGCCTCCATCTACGACGACTCTGTCACTGTAGCCGAAGCCGATCTCGCCTGTAGGGAGCATTTCTCCTACGACGATGTCGTTTCAGACTACTCGTCGAGCCACGAGACGGCTGCTTTCTCGGAACTATTCCCAGAGTGCTCGTCGGAGCTCGATTTCTCGGAGTACACGCCGTCGATTTTCCTGGATAGTGGAAGCCAATTCTCCGAGAAATCATTTGGAGATTCAGCTCCGTCTCCTACTCACTCTGTGCTGCAGGAGTTCCGGCAGCAATTTCTGCGATCAAGTGCTCCTCCAGACACGAGAAGATCCTCTGTTGTTGAAGCAGAGTGCCTAGGACATGGCACAGTAAGTTGCCTCCAGTTTTCTTCGTTCAGTCCTTCTGTTTTCTGGTTTTTTTTTTTTCTTATGCATTTTCTCGGCAGCCAAATAAGTTTTACACTTATTTTCTGGTTACTTTTTCCCAATTAGCTTACTGAGCCAGGGATATTTTCAATTAGTCCCAATTGTTAGCTCGATTGTTTAGGAAGCAAACAATATGTGTCTATCTATCTGAAACTTTTTGAGTCCATGCGATGCAGCGTTTCGAATTCTATATTTTCTATAATCATCGCGTTGACAGATTCGTACGATTTTCGTGCTCTTTCTCTGCCAATTCTAAGATGCCAAACAGATACACCTTTCGGGTCAACTTTAATATCGTTTGAACTTCAATTTATTCTTCCTCTTCCCTTTCTGGATTCTATTTCTTTTTTAAGCAGTTTGTGAGGTTTGAAGGTGAGGAAGACGAGGAGAGCTATCGGAAATTGAGGGAAAGAGAGAGAAGGCAAGTATTTATGCACGACTACGTCGAGTTGTACCGCTCCACGACGGAGCACGCGGAGCTGATCCTCGAGCAACGGTCTCTGATGGTCCACTGGATTGTTGAGGTTGGTTTATTCTTCAGCCACGTGGCACTAGTATTTAATTTTCCGCCATAGAGTTGTTAATGGTCAATTACTCGGATCGGAGGCGGCCATCCGAGACAGTTAAGTTCACTTGACAACACGCCTTCTGGGAAGACTGGTGCAATGATGACAACTGGCAAGTTCTTTTCAGTTAGAGGAACCCAAATATTCTCTGTAACCCAAAAAATAAATAAATAATAAATAAGATCCTTTGAGTCCAATCCTTCTCAATGAAGTCACGATGTGCCGCGTTCTAGAGTTCTAGACTTCTACTGCGGTGTTTAATAACTAGACTTCTTGTGAAACGCTTCCAATGTGACATGTCCGTGGAATATGAAGCGAACCAGAGTAACTTACAACCTGCAAGTGATTGCTTGGATTTTGACATTTGGCATATTGACACATAAGGCATACGTGCCTTCACTTGGGCCTGGGATGATTGTCCTTTTCTGTTCTTGGTGTGTATCAAGTACTTTGCACTTCCTTGGTAATTAATGACCACTATTTTATTTTTGTTAACTGATTTCTTTATGAAGCAATCAACTCGAAAGGAGCTTCAGTATGAGACAATGTTTCTTGGACTTAACCTTCTGGACCAGTTCCTGGGGAAAGGATTTTTTGAGAGCGAAAGGAACCTACAAATTGTTGGAATAGCCTGTCTTACGTTGGCCGCCAGAATTGAAGAAAATCAGCCCTACAATAGGTATTCTTTTTTCCATTTGCCGTACTTGCAGGCTTGTTTATCTAAGGATATCATTTTCTTTATCCTTTAATTGCCCTGTATCCTTTGATTGCCATGTGGATCGACAGAGTGTATGGGGGGTTTTAAGACAATTTTAATGGTTTTCAATTGATTCCCATTTTCTGTAACGCGGATGAGTGTTTTAAATGGATTTTTTCCAGTTGCCAAAATAAATATGTTTTGAAAGTGTTGAGTGATCATCAAGGGCAAAAGAACCGGAGCACAAGGCAGAGGTTGATGAATATCAGAAGTAGATATTTTATTCCATTTTATCTAGTTCCCAAACTTGTTTAATGGCCTGATTCAGTAAGTTATTCCAGCCAAAGGCGAAGATAAAATCATGGCTTGCTGTTTCAGTCACTTGAAAAAAATGATCTTGTTTAGAGCTAGCTGAAAAAAATCTCTAGGTAGATGAGAATCCACTGACTAAATTGCTTTATGAGGATTTCAGTGTGAGGCAAAAGAACTTCCGCATAGGAAGCAATGTATATAACAGATGTGAAGTGGTGGCAATGGAATGGCTGGTGCAGGAGGTCCTCAACTTCCAGTGCTTCTTGCCCACTGTCTACAACTTCTTGTGGTAATTTGGTTTCCCTTCCTACTGTTTACATAATTAGGACTAGTGATTGCATAATGTGATAAATATTGTCATTTTCCTTTCCAATTAATTTTTAAATTTCCTCTGCATGATCAAAAAATATGTAGGTTCTATCTGAAAGCTGCTAAAGCTGATGCAGAGGTAGAGAAGAGGGCCAAATACCTGGCTGTGCTAGCTCTATCAAACCATGAGCGGTTAGAACACTGGCCCTCAACAGTGGCAGCAGGAGTTGTCATTCTGGCTGTTCTGGAAAGTGACCTAGTTGAATCCTATAAACGAGTCATTGAGGTATAGACTTACAAAGTAACAATGCTCAATTCTTTGTAGTTGCTTGGGCTCCAAGTACAGCTAATTTTGGCCATTGGAAGGCAGGGGAATTAAGCATACTTAGCCAGGTTTACTTGGCAAGGTTCCAGTTATTCATTGAATCAATGAGAGAATAAAGTGATCTCTGCTGTTCATAAGTTGAACTGTTGTCATGGATAATCTAGCATTGCTTGGAAGCAGTTAAATCTTCTGTCTCACCAGACTGGCCCATCATTATAATGCCAAGAATAGCTGTAGCTGCCGATTCTAATTTGAGGTTCCAATCTTGCAGGTTCATGTTAGAACAAAAGAAGACTGCCTACATAAATGCACAAAGGTACAAAAATCTAACCATGTCAAGAATTGGCCACATTCTGCCATTTCCTTTTACACATCTCTTGTCTAGAAGTGTATCTTCACATAATTGATTTACTTGTGCTTTGACATATAGCGTTATCTTGTTGATGATGTCTAATGATTTGATGATGATGTTAATCTCAACAGACCCTGGAGCGATTGCTGCAATATGTAGACTAGCTGATTAGCTCGGAAGGGCAATAATCTCATCAATCATCCATTGATGTTCTCTTCTCATACATCACAAGTACACTAGTAAATGCACATTTATATTGTGTAAACCGTAATAATAGGTAAAAAAAAAAAAATCTGATTCTTTTCAACTCAGCTGTAATTGCACGTTGGAGCCCATCCATAAGGTAGAAGACATACTCTGTATTCAGTAAGCCACCTGCAGAGTAGAAGAGTTTGTGCTCCTCTCCTACCCAACTGCAGTATGGTGTTTTTTGTTAGAGAATCTGATATAAAAAGTACTCTGATAGTTTCTGGACGTCTAAAGTGACACCATTCTTGTTACATGAAGTGCTTGAATTGCTTCTGGGGCAAAGCCATTTAGTTGTTTTTGTGTTTAGTATTATTGAAGCACGGAAGTCTGAAAAGGACTGAACTCATGATGCCACCATTTGTAGAGTCTAAATTGTTAAGGATTGAATTTCATTCATAGAAGCAAAATGGTCAGGGTTTTCTATACATGTTTTTCTGATCCCCAGATGCCAGTGCCTTGCTCAAGTTATGCAGAGGTGAGCGTGAATGATTTGGCATTTGTTGATTTCTGTGGGAGACTTTCTTGCAAAAAATACTGAACTGGCAATCTCTGAAATAATATATTTTGATGATCAAATTGCAGATACAGCAGTCCTCTAGCGAACAAGCATTTGAATACATAATCTGTTCGTCCTAAATGCAGCAACCTTAGGAGTTCTGAACTACAAACAGTTTTGTTGCCTGCAAGTATTATGACAGAAAGAAGACGTATATCTCCCATTCGTCTGATGTCCAAAACCGGCTTATATTAACGTTAGGAAGAAGCTACCTAATTAAATGATATGAACGAATTCTAGATTAAAGGAGAAATCAAACAATGCACAACAAGATCTCAGCAGCTGCAAAATGGATCTGCAAAATGGCATAGTTCACCATTTAGGACCAGTACAGAGAGAGATAGAAAGCTAGGACTTCAAAACAATCCTGATAAATTTTGAAGAATTACATTTACTAGAAACAATCTTTTAACAAGGAACAATGTAAATTGATATTGAGAACCCACCTTCAAAATTCAATTGACAGGCAATCCAAGTTACATAATTGGCAATAAAATTGATTCCTTTAATCCAAAAAAAAAAAAGAAAAAAGAAAGAAAATCCAGGCTACATACTGAGGTAATATCATACAGACTGAAATTTAGGTGTCTCAAATAAAGCCCATACAGATCATATATTTGCAAGCTTACTATCAGCTGAATCAATTGGAACGACTGGAGGCTCCCCTGCAGGAGACTTGCCAATGTGTACCTGTCCTAAGTTATTAACAGTTCCAGGATTTTCCCTGACAAGGGTCTCCCTTTTTTCCTCAGCCTTTTCAACTTTATCTTTGGTCATCATGCTCACATCCCCAGCTGCCTTTGCCACTGCAGAAAATGCACCTGAAACCCAGGAAGCACCTGTCGATACATAATGATTGCTCATAATGGCAGATCCAGCACTGCTTGCCTTTTGTTCAGCAACTGAAAAGGCAGATCTTGTCATCTCCGACATGTGGAACCGCTCATTCATCTCTCTGACCTTCTCGTTAACAACAGCAGTGCCTACGCCAAGCTTTTCACTTATACCCATCTTATGGTCAATGGAAGCAACCGTTGCAGAGGCATTTGCTGTCAACTGAGCACGTTCATCCAAGGCTTTTGCCTTACCGATAGCATCCTTCCCCAAGACAAAGCCTTTGGCAAGCATTGTACTCACCACATCTTCAGCCTTCCTGATAGCAGATTCAGTAACAGGTGTTGTTTGCTCCTTCAGAATGGAGAAAGATTACAAAACAATAAGTCATAGGAGCAATGGCCATTTCAAAGGAATGATCCTCCAAACAAGTACCCTTTTCCTTTTATTACTCATTGTTTGGATTCTATGTACGACAGAATGTGTTTGCATTTGGAATTTTGTCATACACCTAGATTCATTTCACATGCAAATATTGACTAGAGCATTTTGCTGGAGGATCAGTTTACACCAGAAAAGGCATGTAAAGAGTTATACAAAGCCAAAATATTTACTGAATTTAATGCAACAGCCTCAGGTGGCAGCTTGTAATCCTTAGCAGGCGTAATGGTGACAGGAAGATCTGCTATGGTGGATCCCTGAATGGACAAGGACTAAAAGTTACTGCTCCAAATCAAATTTGTATCAGCAATTTGATGAAATTATATAAATACGGATGCAACTTGAAATATATTTCCACCATCTCAGAGTGTATTAATTGCTCCCATCCAATCGTTAGGATTACACTTCTAGGAAGTTCCAAGATAAATGCAACTGTTTGAGTGTGTCCAAATTATTTTAGATTTCCTTATGAGAAAGCGAAAACGCTGTGAACAAGGAAGGTACGTGACAATTCTTTTCCTGCCTGTCCTTTATAAAAGCCTACTTCTTTAATATGTCAATTGGGTTGTTGTGTTGAAGGGTCAGTGTGTCACAGCAGCAATATTTTTCTCATATATACACACCACACCATGGTGCCAACCATGGTGTCTAGTCTAGATGATATATTGTTTTGAAATGAATGCTTTTGGAATATGCACCATCGCTTCATACTTAGAACTCTTACTATCATTAGAGTTTTTTCATTTTAATTGTCCACTATTTCCATCGCAAGCAAGTGTTTTTGCGATGGAACTGTGTGTCTGAACACGTCACACTTGAATTTGCCTCAAAAAATTTGTAAGACCCACCGCTATGTCTATTGTCTGATATTGACTTACAGAAAGAAGTATTGCTGTATCAGCTCCCTGTGACTCCTTGAAGGTAACATAGGCAAGCTGAGTTGTTTCACTTTCCCTACGGTATAATGCCACAAATAATCACTTAGCGGAATATCGATTTCAATATGGTGATCCCCCAAAAACTAATGTTGCTAACCTTTGCATCTCAACATATTGAACGTCGCCAGAAAATGAGAAAAATTCTCTGATGGTACTTTCGATAGCAGCCAACGAGACATTGCTCACTTTAACTGTTGTCATCTGCAAGGAGGAACATAGAGGTTAATGAAATAAAATATATTTTGAATCAAATCTCTTCACTGTAAATAACATTGGAACTGTGAAGGTAGAAAAGTCTAACAAAGAACTTGCTGCATCTCTTCCGTGATAGTAACCAAAACTAGTACACTATAGAGTTGGCATACAAATTTGGTATTGAAAGTTGGCCTTTAAGTTTTAACACATTCCTAACAATTCCTCCAAGAAATAAGAGTTAGCTTGTGAGCTGCATCTTAGCCAAAACCAACAGACATATTGTTGCCATTTGGAAAAGCATAAAGTTTCTTTTAGGTGTCTGATTAAAAGCGGATGTATCCGTTTATTCTATGAAACTAACACGTCTATTCCTTATCTTTTACGTACGTCTGAAACATTGATGGTCCAGTTGGATGTAATAGTGGATGGAGGAACTGCTTCACTAGTCCGATCAGTATGTGCTGCTGGGACCTGAATGTGCATTAAAATCTCAGTAGGAGTAAAGGAAAAAGAAAGCTGCGGGAGCTGTCAGGCAACAAAATAATGAAGTACCGTTGGATATATGGTTCACGACTATGCTAAACCAACTCATCAACAAAAAGTATGATGACAAAATTACAGGAACAATGGAACAATAAGATCAGCCAATGCAGCCTGAATCATCGGTTGGCAGTCAAGATTAATGGTAGGCTGCTCTGAATTAACACGATGAGGCCCTCGCCGCACCGGCCATTGACTCAAGCAAGGGGGGCTAGAATTAGCATTTTGGGTCATCAAAAATTTATGCAACCCAAAAGCTTAAGCTAGGATGGGAATCATATATTATACACATTCCTGACATCAGTGAGCTCTATTTGATCTGTGATATTTTCCCTCTCCCGGTATTCATTTTCTATTGTTATTCAATAGGTGGTGTATTTACAACGGTTGTTCTCTTCACAACAAATTTCAACCGCCAAATTGCAATAATGGGGTGGTGGGCCATCATATCCTGTAGTTTATGATAACCTCCCAAAAAAAAAAAAAAACAAAAGTATTCATTCTTTTCCCTTTGAAGGGGGCATGAGAATCAGCCCCCAAGCGAGACTAATGTTTGCAAAGTTTCTTGATTCTTCAAAAATGCCAGACAACGAGGGATCTTGCCACGAATTCCCACCCCGATGCCTTATTCTCATTCAATTTTCAATTTTCTTTTCATTTTCTGTTTGTTTCTCTACAAGCATTTTCCCAACAACCCATTTCCACCCATCAAGATTTTTTGCACGCTCCAATTTCATTAATCTTGTCCGACATGTTCCAATCATCAAACTTTGCAGGGAGACCAAATAATTTTCTCAACCACCAAACAGAGAAATTTGATATCATCAGATCCCATGTTAAAGAAACTAACGGTCAAGAGTTGGAAAATAAAGGTAGAAAAAATCTCACCGACATTGCCAGATTGTTTGTAGAAGAGATTTCCAAACAAATTGCGAGAGCCAAGAAAAGAGCAATGCTTAACGTACTTACTGTTTTCTTTTTTTTGGGCAGAGAGACACAGAAGAGAGAAGGGGTAGTTTCAGAGAGAGAGAGAGAACCAAGGGAAAGAAACGGTTATTTCTTTTCTTCCTCTGCGAGATTTTCGCGCGCAATTATACCTTTAATAACAATAAATTAAATTAATTAATTTTTACTTTGAATTAAAAAATAAATAAATAATTTTATTACCTATTATATGATTAATGCCTTAATTAATTTAGAAGATTTTAAATTTAGAGTTGTATTAAAGAGATTGAATGAAATTAAATTTAATTAATTAATTAAAAAATAAAATAAATTGTTGTATGTAAAATTCTAATTTTATTAATATATTAACAAAAATTAGAAATTAACTTTATAATAAATATTAAATATTATAAATTATATAAATTTAATAAAAATTTTGAGAATTAAGTATTACAAAAGTTTTATTGGCTTAACAAATTATAGAGTATCATCGATTTTTTCTAAATTTTAATAATATTAATATTCTAAATGTAGAATTATACATTGTGCAAGTTTTAGATAAGGATTGTTAAAATAATAGATTTCAAATTTCACTTTTAATAATAATAAATTAAACTAATTAATTTTTTATTTATATCTTTAAAAATAATTAAGTAAAATTAAAATTAATTTAATTATTGTACCATGAATAATATCTTAATTAATTTAAAAAATTATAAATTTATAATTATATTAGAAAAATAAAATAAAATAAAAATTAAATAACTGATTAATAGGTAAAATAAATTTTATTATTATATATAATTATAATTAAATATATAATTAAAATGTTAATTAATAATAATATTATAATTAATTATATGCTGTTAGTTTAAAAAAAAGTTAACTAAATAAAAAAAGTAATATTTAAAATTGAGTAATTCAAGTAAAAAGAATAAAGAAATAATAATGTAAGATAAATATATTTAATTTTATAATATAAAAAAGAGACATAATATATGTTAAGATTTTAATTTTGTTATAATATTAAGAAAATTACAAACTAACTAATAAATTAATATAAAACACTACAAATTATGAAATTATACTAATAAAATCATAAAACTAAGGAAATGCTAACACATAATTAATCTTCACTTAAAGAATTGTTCAAAACTACCAACTTTTTTCAAATTTTTATTATATATATATATATATATATATATATACTAATTTTAAATACTTACAGTATGCTAGTTCATTATATTATTCAAAAATATATTTTTTATATTTTAAGAAATTAAAAGGAGAAAAATAAAAACATACTTAAATTATTAGTATTTAAAAAAAGATAACTAAGAAAATATTTGTTTCTCTCTCTCTCTCTCTTTTTTTTAAAAAAAGAGAAATTTATGATTAATTTTTCTTTTTCAAGAAATTTTTTTATTATAAGAATTTATATTGTATGAGTTTTAGACATATATAAAAAATTATTAATATAAATTAAATAAATTTTAATACGTATCAGATCATAATTAAATAATTTTAAAGAATTATATATATGCTAAAATTTTAATTTTATTATAATATTAAGAAAAATAAAAATTAATTATTAAATTAATGTCAAATATAATAAATCATGAGAATCTATAAAAAATTAAAATTTAAATCAAATATTTATATATCTTTAAAATTGAGTAAACATTATTGTATAAACATTTCATTAATTTTTTTAAAAATTTTTACAATAGACACTTATATATAAATATACACTAGTATAAAGCTCATATATTGCATAAAATTTAAATCATATTTGCTAAATTTCTAAATTAATATAAAATATTACTAAATTAAATTTAATAATTACAAATAACATTAATATATGTTAAAATTTTGTACTATTTATATTTTTTATTTCTTATACTAACTTTTAATAATAATTAATTGAGGAAATAAAATTTTACTTAATTAAATTCTCTTTTACTAAATGCTATTATTTCATAGTTAGAATTCTCAAGTTAGATTAATTGAATAAAATTAATTAAAATTTAGTGGTGGGTTAAAGTTAAATTTCTAAATATAATTGTTATTCTTATAAAATTATTTTATATTTTTTTCTTATTTGACTATGTAAAATTTGTAATAATGATTAATTTGTTAAAATATTCAACTTGACTAATTTTTTTGTAAATTATATTATTTGAAATATTATTAATTCAAAACTATTTTGCTTAAGTTTAAGTAATTAAATTAAATTAAAATATGAAAATCTTTTAATATTCTTGTAATTAAGAGGGGGATAATTCATTTTATATGAAATTCCTTAATATACATAAAACACATCAAATAAGTGATTCAAGTATATATTTATAACAAAAAAGTACAAATTTAATTAATTTACAATTGAAATCTAAAATTAAAAAAAAATTCACTTTGATGATTAATGAAGAGACTTAAAAATTTTTTTAAATTATAAATATTTTTAAGAGATAATTTAAGATTAATATTTTAAAATAAAGAGAAAAAATAAAAAATTAAATTATGAATATTTTCTTAAAAAATAAAAAAATAATTAAAATTAATTTTTTCTATTTTAATTTTAAAGAAAACAAAAAAAAATTGGGAATATTTTTTCCTTTTTCCGATTTTAAAGTTAAACGAAAGTGAATTTAAGAGAAATTTTTTTCTTTTTAAAAAACAAATAAAGTAATTTAAGAGTACTTTGAAAAAAAAAATACGAAGTAAAAAAAAGGAGTATAATTTTTTTTCTTTTTCTTAATTTATAAATTTAAGATAAGTTACCACATAAATGAAAAAAGAAATATATATATATATATATATATATTAAGAAAACAAATAGGAAAATTTAAGAGAAATTTATTTTATAAAAATCAAAAAGAATAATTTAAGAGTAATTTTTTTTCTTTTGCAATAAAAGCAAAAAGTAAAAAGCATAAATGAATATAGTTTTTTTTTCTCTTTTTTCCACTTTTTAAGAGAAAAATATATGTAAACTTGAAAATTTTCTTTTTTTAAAAAATAAATAGAAAATTTAAGAGTAATTATTTTTTTCTTAATTTATAAAATTAAGAAAAATTATCACATAAATAAAATACAATGACATTATTAAAAATAAATAATTGAGTTCTTTTTTTAAAATTTCACTAATTTCATCTAAAGAAGTTAGTTCATAAGATATAACTTCAAATATATTCAATTTTTTATTAAAATAATAATGACACCTTTTATAATTTTTGTCAAAAAATTACATATATTTAAAATGTAGAAATTTTAACTAAGTTTTGTTAGTAAAATTACTAAAATTTGAATAGATTATCGCAATTGCCAAAATAGAAACGACTTATCTTAGGTGCAAATCTAAACCAAAAGGCAGCTAAAAATAGACAAATAAAAAGAAAATAGAATGCATTTAATATATGTAAATATGTAACTATTTAATTTTAGAGTCTATTATTTATTTAAAATTTTTTATTAATTTGGATTAAATCTCTAAAATAGCACTCTTCTTTAAATAAATTTAGATTTATAAGCAAATACACTGTTTAATTACAAATTTAATACATTATTATTAATTAAAAAATTTATTTAAAAGTATCATTATTAATTATGACCAAATATTAAAAAAATTATAATTATTACTGTTTAAATAATAGCCTTTTTATATAAAGAAACTAAATCAAAATATAAACTAGAGACTTTAAATAATTATAAGAGCAATAATTAGTATCTTTATTATGACTTTTTTTTTTTCAGTTGAAAGAAAAAAAATTATGTATATGTAAGGAAAAAATATGTAGGTATAGCTATGTGTATATATATGTATATAAGAAAAAAAAAAAAGTGTGTGTGTATATATATATATATTTAAAACGCAAGCGGACCGAAGGGCTCCGGCGGCTTCCATTCTGTGTTTCCCGAAAAAGGCTTCGACCGTCGTATTCTCTTTGCTCGCAATGGCGTTTACGGTCTTCCAAGACTACAAGAAAAGGAAAAGAACCCCACAAATCTTCACAATCCGCAGCCTTGCTTCGCTCGGCCTCCACGGCCCGTTTCGGGAAAATATCAGGGAATTTCTCAAGAAATACGCGGAGATTGAGGATTACAGCGTCGGAGGCAGTCCCGTATGGTGCACTTTGTTCGAGAGTGAATCGAGCGGCGTCATTTTCCCTCTCTTCACGGTTGAAGTCGGCGTCGGGCAGGCAGCTGAGCCTTTCTGTGACCTCTGCAGATGCGTTGGTGGGTCTGTGACCTCACTGATCTTTCTTTTCAAGGGCTTCGGTTTCATGGGTTTTCTTTTTTTTTTTCTCTGTTGTTTTTATGGTTGCGTGTAGTATTTTTTGAGATTTTTGTGTTGAAGTCTGAGATGGGTTTTTGCTGTCTTGTTCACTTTGTTCCTAATTTTAATGCATTGTCTGTGTTTCGTTGTCCTATTCATTTTTGATTAATTGTTTGTTTATCTTTG